>SKCR01021562.1:0-18005 GCA_019454045.1 Zanthoxylum bungeanum | reverse complement strand
ACCCGAACGCGTGAGTGCACGTGGGCCCACTTTCATTTGGAAACGTGTGGGGCCCACATGACACATGTCATTTTATGCATGATTTTATTCTAATGCTTGCATGTTGATATGTGTACAATGCACTCAATGTTATTGCATGGAAATTGAGTGTTTGACACTCTAAGCCATTGCATGTTTTGTGTCATAAATTTATTATTTATTTAATAAATATTATGGCATATATATAAATTGATTTTTGGTAAATCATTTTACTTAACACACAATTTTATCTCTCTCAAATGCTCTCTTCTCTCACGCATAACAGAAGGTTTTTGCTCACTGGTTTTGAACCAGTTTGGGGCGTGAATAAGGGAAGCAAGAGTGGTTTCTCTCATGGTGAGAAATCAAGTGCTAGCACACTTACAAGTCTTGCGAAGGTGGTAGGAGGTTCGACCATGAGGCGGGACTCATCCGATGGAGTTTGGAGCTTCGTTTTGAGACCCGAATTTCTGTTTTGCAGGGCAGTGGACTGCATGCAGTAAGCTTACCAAGGCAGTGCGTTTTTGGGCATGATTCGTCTTCAAATCGACATAACCGATCAATGTAAGTATTCCGCTATCTTCATTGGTGTATTCACGCATGTTTTCATGTCTTGATTTGATCTTGGGACCTTAGAATAAACCAACACCATGTATGTCTTCTTTGAAGACTTATATAGTACCAATAGGCACAATGCCTTGCGGTACATCAACTAGTATCCAAACTTGGTTGTTATACATGGAATCCATTTCGGATTCATGGCACTTTGCCATAATAATGAGTCGATACCTTGTATCACTTCCTCATACGCAGTTTGTTAGAGTTCCTCAATAAGATTAACATCTTTATGAGGTAAGATCAGAAACCCATACCCTAGGTTATTTTCTGACTCTATCCGACTTACGCGGTTCTTGTGTATTCGAAAATTACTACTGGTATAGTTTCATCATTGATGTACTATTCATGTTCCATTAAGATTCGGTGCCTGGAATAGCATTACTACTCCGATTTTCATCGAGTTTTACTATCCTCCCACTTACCACTGCATATAGGTATTCCTCTTTGGAAAACCGCATGGTGAGCAACAATTAAATTGTTCTCTTGTGAGTTGTATAAGTACTACACTTATGGTTTCCCTAGGATAACCTACAATTGGCACTTATCCGATTTGGGTTTTAGTTTGGTATCATCCAAACGTATACCTAGCATACCCAAATGTTCAGGAATGAGAAACCTAGTTTCTTTCCTGTTCATATCTAATACGAAATATGTCAAAAATATTTTTATGGAACCTTATTCTAAATAAGTTTTGCACTGTTAACGCTTATCCGTTGAAGGAAATGGTAGCTCAGAGCGACTCATTATTAACCTTATCATGTCCAACAAAATTCGGTTTATCAGTTTGGACACCGTTAAATTGACGTGTTCAGTGAGGAGTCCTCGTTTGAAAGAATACTATACTCTTTCAAATATATGAGTATTTTCCATTACAGTCTTACCGTGACGGTTTAATACTTTAGCCGATCTGTTTGTCTATTTCGTGTCGAAACTATAAAAGTTTATGATTTGGTGTTTCTTCGAAAGAACACATAACCATAACGCGATGCCACATCCGTAAAGGTCACGAATATTCATATCCACCTCTAGCCTAGCTAGACATGGGCCCACTTGCTTCACTATGAACTAGGACTTACAGATCGGTGCATTTGCACTTTTACCAAAAATAAATACTGGTTTAGGCACTTTGCCTAATAAACTAGATTCGTAGACTTTATTTGAATGGAATCAAATTAGTCCTAGTACCCACTCTTCAAAGTGGGGATATACGAGTCTTGTTTGATTGTGTCCCAGACAACAATGCCACAATTAAGTTTCATCTAATCAATCAGTTCGAGCTATTTGTTTGTCATGTTGTATTATATGATATTTATTTATATTCAAAATATAAATTCTGTTATTCACATCTAATGTGTTTATCTCAATATCATCTTTATAAAATAAAACACTTTAGTGTTCTAGGATATAAATGTAAATCCGCAAGGATTATACACTGATAAAGAGATAATGTTTTTAGAGAGGGTTTCTAAACCGTGTGTTATTAGCAAGAGAGAGAAGAAATTGCTTTATGTATTTGTTAATTGATTTTCCAAGAAAAACAATTAAACATTTTCCATTTTTCAATTTCAAAAAAGTCAAAGCCAATAAAGCCTCAACCACTCACATCATATTTACATCAATCAATCAATCAAGTGACAAGTTGTCACATCACTCAAAGTGACTAATGATTTGACGCTTGATGTGACTAGCGATTTGACGCTTGATGTGACTTGCGTGCCGCACTCGAATTCAAAATACGAATTCGCTCGCAAACACGCTCAGGCTCGGGTTCGCTAATTTGAAATTAACGAATTTTCCGTTGCGACGTAATTAAATAATTATGCCTAGCAAATTCACTATTCACGTCGCTACGAATTAATTCTAAATTAACTCGTTCGCCCGAATTAAAATCTAATTTCAATTCGGCGTCGAAATCCAATTTCGTATAATATATCCAATATATTATTTTATCGATTAATTCCAAATTAATCGTTCTCTCTCTTTAATTAATATTTTATCCTAGATAAAATATCTCTGTAATTAATCCCATATTAATTTTCTCTCTCATCTAATTAATCCCAGATTAATAAAGTGCGAGTCATACATCATCTGTGAATCTTCGGGAAGCGACCCATGAGATCCCCGGATATGTTGGTAGTAAAAACGGTCGTCGGACTATCCGAACACGTAAGTACTACTAGTACTACGTTGTACCGATTTAGAAGACAAGGTTGGCTTCTAGCAAAGCGCCATGCCTACCCAATTCTCCAGAAATATCCTTATAGGAATATGTGATCTATATTAGGCGTAGTATACGTAGTATTGCGTATTTCGATCCAGTATCGGATGTCACGTGCTAGGCCTGAGGCTGGAATTGTGTATGCCTCGTACGAAGCACATATCAGATCTCTAGTAACTAGTCTCTATAATCGGATAAACATGACCTAGTCATAATATCCTGATAGCTCGAGCATATAAGAGAACGAGTTATGTATCCTACGTGACCATCATCTCCACTATGACTGGAGTGATACTTCCATCTCGAAATCATACCAAATACATACGATTCTCAATATACCCAGAAGAGGCGTACATAGAACCTGTTAAAGCCCTGGACGACCAAAACCAAAGTACATTCATTGTCACAAGTATTAGCGGTGCAAGTCTCAGGTTAAGACCAAATACACCTACCCTGCTTTCAGACTTCCATAGACACATAGTCATACTACCAATGGAATTCCGATGGGGTCTATCCAGAGCGAAGCTGTTTCCCGTACCATCGGTAAACACAACCTCCTATTACACTTGCATGAGTATCTTATACCCAAAATATGAGAACTATGCTGTTATGCCCTCACAACGCGCACAAGTGTAATACTAGTCTTTTACGCATTATCGATGTCCAATCTAGATAATACTCTGACTAGGGATATTTAATGATTAATCCTTCGTGGACTGATACTGTCTCATATCATTCTCAATCCAAGAACTAATCATATGGACCTCCTATCATTTATACATCTTGGTGATCTAATCATAAATGATTAGAGAGCAATCTCCTTTGTCACATAGTTAATTTGTACAACAACACCATGATCTGTACAAATAGTGACGTTATGGGTCATAATTTTCCAACAGCGTCGCCTAACGTGCACCAATCCATGCTAACGTGCGCCGGGTCCACAAGTCGATAACTGAGAATTTGACTTTGCTAACGTGTGCAATGTGTCATGTGTCACCATCACAGCCATCTGCTAACGTGCGTCATGCCATGTGTCATCATCCTACAGTGCCGAAAATCACAATCGCCATATGTCGCCACATGTGAATCCACGTGTCAACCATGGCATCGTCCACATCACCAGTTGACCGAGTGTAGGACACAAAAATCGACGACGCTGTTCTAGGCTCGCTGCCCGGTTGGGAGTACGAAGTAGCCGCGGGGGAATTAAACTGGAGAAAAAAAATGGAGTCGCCACCTAGTGTGAACTGGGAAAATGATTTAAGGTCGCACTCACCCCTCGCAATGGAAGGCCTCAAACCGTTGGTTCGTAATGGTCTATTACTTATGCCACTTGTAATGAATGGATTTGTGTAATAATCTAACCAAGTCTACGCAACAATAACCTACATCTAAGTTTGCATATAACCTATATCTAAGTTTGCATGTAGCTTATTATAAATTTGCATATAACCCATATCTAAGTTTGCATGCATAAAAGTAAGTCGAAATAACGGCAAACACGAAATCCCATGAACATATTGAATTATTAAAGTAAAAAATAAATAAAACCTAAACATAAACATAAATTAAATTCCTAATGCGAAAGAAATACTAATCATGCTTGGAAATAACCAACTAAGTCATGCATAAAAATAAATAACATACTAAACGACTAAATCATGCTTAGAAAAATAAATAACATACTAAACAACTAAATCATGCATAAACATTAGATTGGATGAAAAAAATATGGGTGTCTCTCAAGTGGTACGTGGAGTTGTTTCCCAAGTACAAACCGCACTACCGTCCATTCGGATTCGGCTACGGAATTTACGTCTGGGTTTCCATCCGATATACAACGAGAGATAACACATATTTCATTCATCCATGGTCATAGCATGCACCAATCAACAATACTCAGCGAAGTAAAATAAGAAGAGATAATAAAAAATAAAGGAGAATAAATAAAAAGGTGCCCTCAGGTCTAACCTCTTAAGTCGTCTCTTGGAAGTGCGCTACGCGGTTGTCGGAAGGGTTAATGCTCCATAACTTTTCCGATTTACAGGTTCGTTGTTTGTTGGACAATTATGACCCATAGCGTCACTATTTGTACAGATCATGGTGTTGTTGTACAAATTAACTATGTGACAAAGGAGATTGCTCTCTTATCATTTGTGATTAGATCACCTTAGATGTATAAATGATGAGAGGTCCCTATGATTTGTTCCTGGACGGAGAATGATATGAGACAGTATCAGTCCACATAGGATAAATCATTAAATATCCCTAGTCAGAGTATTATCGAGATTGGACATCGATAAATACGTAAAACTAGTATTGCACTTGTGCGCATTATGAGGGCATAACGGGCATAGTTCTCATATATTTAAGTATTGGATACTTATGCAAGTGTAGTAGGAGGTTGTGTTTCACCGATGGTACAGGAATTAGCTTCGCTCTGGATAGACCCCCTCGGAATCCCATTGGTAGTATGACTGCGTGTCTATGGGAGTTCGACATCAGGGTAGGTGTATTTGGTCTTAACTGAGACTTGCACCGCTAATACTTACGACAATCAATATACTTTGGTTGAGGTCGTCCAGGGCTTTAACCGTTCTATGTACGCCAATACTGGGTATATTGAGAATCGTAGAGTATTGGGTGTGATGTCAAGACGGAAGTATCACTCCAGTCATAGTGGAGATGATGTCACGTAGGATACGGTATTAGTGATCTTAAGTGCTGCGCGGCCATTGGGATATTATGACTAGGTCATGTATATCCGATTATAGAGATTAGTTACCAGACATCTGACATGTGTTTCGTACGGGGCAGACACACAACTCCAGCCCCAGGCCTAGCACGTGACCATCCGATACTAGATCGATATGCACTATACGATGTATACTACGCCTGATACAGATCCTTCATTCCTGTAAGGATATTTCCGAAGAATTGGGAAGGCATGGTGCTTTGCTAGAAGCCAACATTGTCTCGTGAATAGGTAAAACGTAGTACTTGGTACTTACGTGTTCGGATAGTCCGACGACCGTATTTACTACCAATATATCCGGGGATCTCATGGGTCGCTTCCAAATGATTCACCGATGATGTATGACTCACACTTTAATTAATCTGGGATTAATTCGATGAGAGAGAAAATTAATCTGGGTTAATTACGGAGATATTTTATCTGGGATAAAATATTATCTAAAGAGAGAGAACGCGATTAATTTGAATTAATCGGTAAAATGAATTTAATAGTTAAATTTGATTTTCTATTTAATTTATTCGAATGGGCTAAAATTAATATATCGGATATATTAATATGAATTGGATTTCATTACGAAATTAAAGTCGGACTTTAATGCGAACGAACGAATTAATTTAGAATTAATTCGTAAACGACGTTCGTAATATATATTTGCGTGGCATCGATATTTAATTAAATTAGATTTAATTATTTAACGACGGAAGTTCGTTTAATCGGATTAAACGGACCCGAGCCGCGGCAAATGTTCGTAGAGATATTTGAATTTTGAATTCAAATAAGTGGGGCCCATGTGTGGTAGGTGTACCTACCACCCAACTACCTCGTTTTGCTTTTACAAACCATTTACCCACACCTACCAAGTTTAGGGTAAAAGGTTAAATGGTTTCACCAAAAGTTAAAATCAAAATATCTCTCTACACTTTGGTAATTCATTATTATTCATTAGATGAATATTTGAAAAACCTAATAACACTTTCTCATCACCTATCTCTCTCTCAAAGTGGCGCCCAAGGGGCTGTGAAACTGTCCAAAAACGTGTGACAGTCCAAGAGAGGAAGAAGCTTGATTTTGTGGCAAGATCCAAGTGCTAGTACACTTCTAAGAGGCATACGAGGTGTTAGGGAAACCCACCCACGAGCCGGGAATCGTTTGACGAAGATTGGAGCTCGAAATCTTGGATTCTTGAAGACTCAAAACTGAAATTTTTGAGCAGTGGGCGCACCTTGGAGGGCTAAAAATGGTTTTGTTTATCTTCAAATCGTCTCAACCGATCAATAAGTATTCCGCAAATTCTTTGATATGTATTTCACACATCTTCATGCTTGTTTGATGATCTTGGGACCTAGAATAAAACCAACAATGTCATCAAGAGCCTAGGTTCAAGCATGAAACTTTTAGGTTAAAATTTGGGTAAACTTGATTTTGAGCATGTTTGATGAAATTGGATGTTTGAGTATGCTTAATACATGTTTAATTTAAGATTGATTGGATCAATTTAATGAAATAATGATTGGATCAATTTCCCCCAAAAAATTCATGTTGGCCGAATGTATAGGGTGTTTGGAATTCTTGGAATTTTTTGATTTTGATTCATTGGATGAGTTAGAATCATGTGTAGGATGATGTTAATTTGAAATTAATTGAATTGAATTTTGAGTTGAACAAAAATCCCCAAATACTTACCTTGGCCGAATGTAATGCCCTAAATTGAGTCTTGGATTTTTTGATTTTGAACATTGGATGTATTGGAAATCATACGGGATGATGATTTAATGTTAATTTGGATTTGATTGGATTGAATTCGGATTTGGACAAAAATGCATCCCTTGGCCGAGACTCTCTCATGGTGATTGGGTTTGATTTTTCATCAAAGTATGTTGGACATGTGATGATGATAAAAGCATGATTAATTGGACATAATGATGTTTTGGAAATATTGATTTGGTTAATTAATCATGTAATACATTTTGGTAATTAAATTGGAAATTGGAATTTGGTAATTTAATTATTTGGGCCTTAAAATTGGATTTGAGCTTTTAAAGTTGTAAATGGGCTTATTGGCCTTTGTTGTACAAAGTTGGGTTTAGGCAAATTGGATTGGATCCAATTGGGCCCAAAACCGCTTCCATAAAGCCCAAATGCGACTTATAAACCTTTAAAGTTTAATTGGGCCTAATGGGCCGAAATTGATTTCTGGGCTTATGGGGTAACTCCTTGATTGGGCTTTGGTTGCCGAAGCCCACGCCTTAAAGAAATTAATTGAAAGCCCATTGGACTTGAATTAAATTGACATTGGATATTAATCGGGCTTTGAGACCCGTAGCGATTAAATTTGGAATTTAAGTCGTAAAAGGTTTATTAATAAAGTGTAATATTTAATTTGGAATTAAATAATGAATTAGTATTAAATACATATTAAATTGGATTTAATATTGTAGTTTAATTTAATTCGAGAATTCGTACTTTGAGTACTTATTCGCAAAAACGAGTTTGACTCGCACAAAATCAAATCGTTGTTTGAACATTGGATGATCACTAATTATCAGACTAATTAATGTGATTAGATTGATTGATAACATGCTTGTGTGAATACATGGTTGTGATGAATGAATAATGTATATCGGATGGATATTAGTCGGGTGGGGCAATTTTGGGAATTGTTATAATAAATTTGATTTATTAAATTGGACCTGCGTGTCCAGCCTTATCACCTCTATTCTCTTTGTATTCTCTTCTCACCTATTCCCCTCAATGTAAATGAGGTTTCTTTAGTAGTTTAGTGTAACGGGTAGAAGTAATACAAGTGCTAGTTTGAGAGAGAAAGTGAGAGATTTGATCTAGGATCAATGTGTTAAGTATCCATCCGCATATCATTATTATTTATTTTCATATGCGCTTTATTACGTGTTTAGAATGCATGTTTAAGGGTGTATGATGATGAGACCCTAAATAAAGATAATAAATTGGTAGCCAATTTGCACGCGAAAAAACCCTCATAAAATATCATGCGTTTTTCCTTCCATTGAGTGATTCTTACTCAAGATCCGAGACTGGCATTGGGTTGTTGGCCAAAGTCAAGCCCTTTGTCCGTCGAAGATGTGTTTGAATCACGAGAGTTTTGTTCTATATTGGTGTCTTGTCCAAGTTGTGGTTTGTTGGCCAAAGTCAAGACCACTTCTTGTCCATCGACATTGATTACGAAGCTTTCCATGGTCAATGGGTCGCGCTTGACTGGGATCACTAGGTTTGTTGTGCCAAAGCCAAGGCTTAGTTGATTCAGAGGAAAAGGTTAGGTAATACATTGGATGTATTGGCATATATAAGATATATGTTTAGGATTTGGATATCCGCCTACTGGATCTAGGAATTGGATTATATCCAATTGATCTTTGAGATCTACCTAGTTAAATATCATACAATTTGTTGGCCAAAGTCAAGATTGTGTGTTATTTAACGGGATCCTAGCCCACTAGGAAACACGGTTTCCCGAGTACTCAACAGAGGGTTAGAGGCTCGCCGAAAAATAGTGGGAGGCAAGAATTGAATTTGCAATATTCGTTTAATTACTTGCCATACGCGCTCATTCAAATTATTCGTCATATAAATTAAATGTTAGTTGGACTAATATTTAAATTGTTGTTTTAATAAGCAGTTGGACTGTATTATAGTTGATTATATAATTGGATTATAATAATCAATATATTTGAATTAATTAATTTACAGTTGATTTTATAATTGGATTATAGTAATCAATGTAATTGAGGTTAATTGATTTAAATTATATTTGATTGTATAGTTGGACTATAATAATCAATATAATACATAGTACCACAAATTGTTGATTAAATAGTTGGACTATTAGAATCAAGATGAATGAAAGATTAGTGTTTAAAACATAATCCTAGGTGAAAATGTATTTAAACGACTATATTTTAAATTGGGAATAATTTCAGGATGGTCCTGGAAATAAATAATAAGTTACTTTGTTTGTGGAGGGGCTGTGCTAGTTTGTTTCTTTGTTGGACGTCTGGTCGGTTTGTGGTGAGTAAGAGAGGGGGGCCGAGTGCAGGGGTTGTTGGTCGGTTGGATGGAAGGGATTAGGGTTAGTGATGAAGGTTAATGAGAGAGGGACCTGTGTATGTGAGGCATGGGGGAATAAGGCGTGAGTTGGTTTATATTTCTGTCATCGAGAGAAGGTAAGAGTGTGGGACGTCAAGAAAGAAGAAGCATTAGGGTTTCATCTTTTTGAAGGGGCTGCGTGAGTGGTTGACTTGAGAGAGAGTGAGTATATAGGGTTTGTTTGGAGAGATCAAAGATGGGAGAGAGGGAACCGAGAGTATTGATGAGAGAGACCGAATGCTTTATTTTTTAGGGTTGATTAGTCTTTGTTTGAGAGAGCAAGGAGGGATAGCTTATTAGGTTTATTTTGTAGTGGATTGCCGTGAATGAGCTTTAGGTAAGAGATGCTGTGGTTTATGTCTCTTTTTATAGGAGAGGGTTTGGATTGTCATTGTATGGGTAGGAAATGGAGATTGTGTGATCATGGGGAAGATTTAATTAGTTTGTTATAAGGAAATGATTTCTTTAATTTAGTAAGATGATTTGATTTGATTTATTTAATTTGGGAAGGTGATTTGTTTTAGTTTAGGAAAGGGATTTAATTTAATTTGATTTGATTTAATTTAATTTGATTTTATTTAATTTGTGACATGTGTTTTAAATGTTTTAATTATTTTGGATTGGGCTTGGAGGCTTGGTTCTTTTGTGGTTTTTGGGACGAGGATAAACTTTAAAACAGAGATCCAACGAGCGAACCCGAGACTAGGCAACCGAATTAAATCCAACAAGGTACTGATTTCTGAATTTTCCCTTCCGATGCCGTTTCCCGCGACTTCTGCAACTTAAAGAGTAGTGCCTCCGTACGAGGCTCATCTACGGGACTTATATGCAAAAATGTAGTGCCTACAATCGCCCCCACTTTGATGGGACTTATACAGTGTGTGACAATGACAATCCTATCAAAGTTATGCAATGCATTTTTACTTACCTCGCTCGCCAGCTGCCACTTGACTTGCCTGTTGCTCTGAGATGTTTCAAGCTGAGTTGATCTGGTGGTGAGGTGCTGTGACCCCTGAGGTTCATCCCTGTAAGATGCTGTGATCTCTAGGAATCACTACCAAACTGAACTGATGAGAGTTAGTCCATTTCCGAACCGTTACTTAGTTGAGATTGTGGTCCATTTCTGAACCGTGCTCCATTTTTGGAGCGCCATTTTTGGCGTGCTAAACCTCATTTGAGGCATCGCTGATGTGATGGTGGTCCATTTTTGAAGTGTGCTCCATTTTTGGAGCGCCATTTTTGGCATGCTTAACCTCATTTTGAGGCGTTGCTGATGTGATGGTTGTCCATTTTCGAACTGTGCTCCATTTTTGGAGCGCCATTTTCGGCATGCTAAACCTCATTTTGAGGCGTCGCTGATGTTTGTTCATTTCCGGACCGTGCTCCATTTTCGGAGTGCCATTTTCGGCGTCTGATGTGATAGTTGTCCATTTCCAGACCGTGCTCCATTTTCGCAGTGCCATTTTCGGCGTCTCATGTGATAGTTGTCCATTTCCGGACCGTGCTCCATTTTTGGAGTGCCATTTTCGGCGTCTGATGTGTCCATTTCCGGACCGTGCTCCATTTTCGGAGTGCCATTTTCGACGTCTGATTTGATAATAGTTCATTTCCGAACCGTGCTGTATGAGAAAATGGTGGGCTGGCCGCCCCCAGACTTGATCCATCTTTCTGTTCTTTTGCTACTTTCATAAATACTACTTTTCACGAGATAATCCCGATAGCTAAACATATTTTCGTCCTCAAATGATGCTTCGTGTTGAAACTAGAGAACCTTCAAAGTACTTGATACGCTCAAATCCGACCATCTGAATGAGTGATCTGAACTAGACTCCTAGTGTGTGTGTGCCGAGGCTCCTTCGCAGCTTAATCCTTAAGTAAGCCAATTCGATGATTTTTTTCTCGGAGATTTGGATCAGTGGGTCTAACCAACCAAGTTGTCTCGATCATACTCCGTGATTACTTCTTCGTACTCAACATGATATGGTTTTCTTTTTTTTTCTTTCGTCTCTTTCTTCATTTCTTTTCATTATGAATTTTCTTTTTCTTTTTTTTTTCTTTTTCTTTTTCTCTTTTTTCTATTTTTTCGACACACCTACCCTTTAAGGTAGCGTTTCTCCTCATGGTGGTCCTAGTACTCACCCATGGGTAGCTTCACGCTTATCGGTTATAGGTTGTCTATTTTTCTTTTCTTTTCAGATACTTTTTTTCTTTGTTTCCAACCATATCACATATCGTAGCATAAGTAAACCAGGATGGACATCTAGGCAAACGGTCATTCACGGATCTGCCATCTCTTCAACTAGTCATTTCGCCAACTACTCAGGCTTCTACTGCTAAGATCCCGTAATCAAGTGCTCGCGAGTCTAGCCGAGATCAACTACTGAGAATACCGGATAAGAGCACATCTCGCACTTATCGTTTCTAAGGTTTCACCCTACAACAAAAAATTTCATCACCGGACATATGCTTAGATATCAAGGACTTTTTTTTTTTTCACTTCACTGGAATTCTTCAACCGCTAATAATGTGGGCTTCGCCCCCTGGGATTCATTCTCAAAAACTGCTGGTAGTGCGGGCCTCAACCCTGAGGGTTCATTCCCAAAACTGATGATTATGTGTGGGCCTCAACCTTGGGGATCCATTTCTGAAAACTGTTGATACTATTTTGTTGCTATTGCTTGTATTTTGCCGTTTTTCCTTCTTTTCTTCGAGACCTGTGAACACAAACAAAACAACAGAATAAAAACGCGTGCATGCGATGTGTATGTATGCTTGTGTGGAGGTACTCCCTATTCTTGATGGGTTAGACCCTCATTCTGCTCCTTGGCGCCATGTGCCTACGCATGTCTCTGATCGCCCCCTGGGTCTGCTTATAGTTTCCTCATGCCGGTTCTCTTCTCATGATTGTGCAGTTATCTTTTGTCTGAAACCTTGAAACAGAGAACAAACACAAAAATTACAAGTACGTTACGTTTATGCATGCATGCATGGATGAATTTCATATCCCGTGGTTAGGTCTTCTGCCAGTTCTCCCAGTAATTGCTCTGTCTCTTCTTCCTTAGGCGAGATATTGCTTCAGTCTGTCCACGTTGATTGGCTCGGCGAACTCGTTCCCTTCTAAGTCTGACAGTCTCACTGCCCCGTTTCCTATTACCTTATTGACTACGTTTGGCCCTTCCCAGTTAGGTCTGAACTTTCCTCTCGGGTTAATCGTTAACGACTTTGACTACTTAAATACCAGATCCCCCTCTTTGATCTGAGTAGGACGCAACTTTTATTGAATGCCCGGGCCAATCTCATCTGGTATAATTGCATATGATGTAAGGACTTCATTCTCTACTTATCGAGCAATACCAACTGTTCGAATCTCTGCGAGGCCCATTCTTGTTCAGGTAACTCTGCTTCTGCTAATATCCTCATGGACTGTATCTCAACTTCCACCGGCAGTACTGTTTCCATTGCCTTTCGAGCTTCTTCTTTTCTTAAACACTTCAGCTGAATGTCATTCGCCTGTCTTTTGTATAGTTCTCACTTCAAACTCGCATATTGAGAAGCCACTTCTGAATTGCTATCTTTTCTTTTCTGCTTGCTTCTTTCGGGAATTCCCCATGTTCTAAGTATCGCTGAATATCATAGTACAAAGGTTTCCCATCATTGACCTCTACTTCCATGATTTTTTCTATCTCATAAACCAGTTTGCTTGCCGTTGTCAACAACAGAGGTCTCATCACCAACTTCTCCAGATTTTCCCAAGTTGCGGCAAGTGTAGCTAACGCATTAGACATTTGATTTTCTTCTCGTGGCAAGTGCTGAAATTTACAATCGGGGAGGGCTTGTGCCAGATTCCTGAGGTGGAATAAGTAGGGTTTCAACCATTCTTCCTTCAATTCCCATTCTCCTTGCATCTGTCGGACTACCAACATCGAGTCTCTGTAAACTTCCACGTTCTTAGCCTTCAAAATTATCAATGCTGTCAGTCCAAATGCGCATGCTTCATACTTAGCCATGTTGTCATCAAAGACAGGGATATCATCATTCAATCTGTTTGGAGGGTCCTCACGCCTCACATTCTCAGAGCCTCCCCCAGCACGGGGCACAACCATATTAGCCATAGCGGCGGTCAAAGCTTACAACTGCTCGATAACCTTAGTGAGACTAGTATCCAGCTGATCCATATGAGATCCCTCGTTAACTGATTCGCTCATGTTCGCTAACAGCATTTTGATGAGTCTTCCCTCTTTCCTAACCCAACGGGTATCTATGATGGCTTTTAAGACACAGGGGTTAACATGATGCGTGTATGCATGAGATGCATAAGATGCGTGCGATGTATGGAATATTTAAGTCGGTCCATCATCATTTTAAAACATTTAATCATACTATTGCGCGGTGCAAACTTGTCCCAATTGAAAAGGCCCAACAGGTTTACACTTTTGCGATAACATGGCTAAATCACTTCAAATGATAAAAGGCCTAAACGCAAAATGGCCCATCGATATTTTAGAAGCTTTTGGCCCGAATTCCATAAAGCACGGACTCATCCCAGTTTAAATGGCCCAACAAGCCCATACCTCATGATAAAAAGTCCAATTGAATCCAAATGACGATGGTCCTAAACGCAAGCATAACATAATAGTTTTTATTGGTCCTACAACTACTGTTCATATGCGGTTTTATGGGGGTATAGATAAAGGCTCCCGCCGGTGAAGGATTGCCCACAACTATGACTCCTCACTCAAGGGTTCGAGCGACCAAGTGAGCGCACCTTTTTTATACCTTAAGGTACGTGCCAACGAGTTATGGTACGTGACTAACTGTCAAATGGATTTCCTATTGTAGATTCCCCATAGGGAGGTTGGAGCCAACTCTCTTAAATACCCAAGTCTCTTAGGCTCTTATCGCCTTGGTGACCGGAATAAACAACAAGTCCTCCAAATTAGTCTGCCACAGTGAGCTGCGGGTAATGATTATTTAGGTGCCTTCACACCTTTTCCTTATAGAAAGGTAGTGAATGAAGGAAGACACCAAACCATTACCTGGCTTTAATAATGCCTTGATTAAACCCCCTTTAACCCCCGGTAGACAAACGGTTAACTAAAGCAAAAATCACAATCATTACAAGATATTATTTCGGGGCTGATTCTCTATCCCCAGTGGAGTCGCCAAACTGTAGGACACAGAAATCGGTGATGCTGTTCTAGGCTCGCGGCCCAATTGGGAGTACGTAGCCCGCGGGGGAACTAAACTAGAGAAATAAAATGGAGTCACCACCCAGTGTGAACTGGGAAAATGATTTAAGGCCGCACTCACCCCTCGCAAGGGAAGACCTCAAAACCGTTGGGTTCCGAATGGTCCCTTACTTATGCCACTTGCAATGAATGGATTTGTGCAATAATCTAACCAAGTCTACACAAAAATAACCTACATCTAAGTTTGCATATAACCTATATCTAAGTTTGCATGTAGCTTATATCTAAATTTGCATATAACCCATATCTAAGTTTTCATGCATAAAAGTAAGTCGAAATAACGGCATGCACGCAATCTCATGAACATATTGAATTATTAAAGCGAAAAATAAATAACAACCTAAACATAAACATAAATTAAATTCCTAATGCGAAAGAAATAACTAATCATGCTTGGAAATAACCAACTAAGTCATGCGTACAAATAAATAACATACTAAACGACTAAATCATGCTTAGAAAAATAAATAACATACTAAACAACTAAATCATGCATAAACATTAGATTAGATGAAACAAAATATATGTGTCTCTCAGGTGGTACGTGGAGTTGTTTCCCAAGTACAAACCGCACTACCGTCCATTCGGATTCGACTACGGAATTTACGTCTGGGTTTCCATCCGATATACCACGAGAGAAAACACATATTTCATTCATCTCGTGGTCAAAGCATGCACCAATCAACAATACTCATGCGAAGTAAAATAAGAAGGTAAATAAAAAATAAATGAGAATAAATAAAAAGGGTGCCCTCAGGTCTAACCTCTTAAGTCGTCTCTTGGAAGTGCGCTACGCAGTTGTCGGAAGGGTTAATGCTCCGTAACTTTTTTGATTTACTGGTTCGTTGGTTTCCTTCATTGCCTTGCTATTTTGGGTTGTTGTTTGCTCACTGTTTTGCTGCTGCTTCGCTGCTGTTTTTTATCATTGTTTTTGTGGTAATTAAGTGCAGTTTATCCTGCGTGACATCATCTCCAATATGACTGAAGTGATACTTCCGTCTTGACATAACACCCAATACACTACGACTCTCTGATAAACCCAGAAGTGGAGTACGCAGAACCGGTTAAAGCCCTGTACCACCAAGACCAAAGTCTATCGATTATCGTAAGTATTAGCGATGTAAGTCTCAGGTTAAGACTATACACACCTACCTTGATTTCGGCCTCCCATAGACACATAGTCATAATACCAATGGGATTCCGAGGGTCTATCTAGAGCGAAGCTGTTTCCCTTACCACAATCGGTGAAACACGACATCCTATCGCACTTGCATAAGTATCCAATACTTATATATATGAGAACTATGCCGTTGTGCCCTCACAACGCGCACAAGTGCAATACTAGCCTATTCCGCATTATTGATGTCCTGTCTCGATAATACTCCGGCTAGGGATATTTAATGATTAAGCCTTCGTGGACTGATACTGTCTCATATCATCTCAATCCAGGAACTAATCATATGGACCTCTCTTCATTATATATCTATGGTGATTTAATCACAAATGATGAGAGTGCAATTTCCTTGTCACATAGTTAATTTGCTACAACAACACAATGATCTGTGCAAATAGTGACGCTATGGGTCATTTTATCCAACAATCTCCCACTTGGCACATAGCCAGTCACTCAAGTGTCCAACACCCGAACTATGTACGGTTCGCTCAAATTGCTGAGGAAAGGTTTCGTCAGCGGATTTGCGTAATTATCTTCTGACGCGATTTATACGATCATCACATCGCCACGATGTATGATCGCGAACGAATCAGATGATATAGAAGTATATATCTGGATCGTCGATGAGACCATTAATTCTTTAGCCTGTGCTGACGCCTAGCTCAGCCGCTAACAGAACTATATCTAATCTAATTAGATTTATTATCAATCCAAATGGCTTCTATTGTCTGCCTCAGCTGCAGCAATAATCCGAATTTGTTGTTTAGTTTCGGCAACAATTATTTTGCTCGGAATATTTCCAGCTTACTGTCCCGTTATTCAAACTTTATAGTACCGTATTATTATTTAATTCTTTGGAAACTTGCAGCAGTGATCCCAGTCACTTCAAGTTCTCCATCTCCATAGTTTAAGACAACATCTTTAGTTCTCTCAGAAACTAACAGATGTTCTTAATCTTCAATCCAGTGACTATCACTTGGATTGACCCGATTGTGACTCCATATGCTCAAAGCGTATGAGACACCAATACAAGTACATTTTAAATGTACAATTTCCAGAGTGTTAACAACTCCAAATCTATCCCTGTAGATCTTTATTCCTTGAATAAAGGTTGTTACTCCCCAGAATTCTACGGAGAATTTCTTATGAAAGCCAAGCTTTCACCGATAGCTTTATGGGAATTTCATTGTCAGTGCCCTCTCCCACTAACCTCCTTATATACACAAGAATTATTTCGTTTTGAGTCCAAATCATAAACCATTATGATTATTTCAAAACGTCAGTTCCAAGAACCTTATGCTTGTTTCAATCCAAACATGGATCGAATAACCCGCAAACCTTGTTTGTCGGTTATACAAAATCGTCAGGATGGTTGTAAGCATCCTCCAAAAGGTTTCCTTTTCAGGAAAGTGATTTTGATCTGCAACTGACACATTTCATAAATAAATGAAATATGCAGTTATCAACAAGCATCTTCAAAATGGATTTACCATGGCAACAGGTAAAATGTTTGAACCGTTATTAACACAATGTTGATAACGATATCTTTTCGTCAAAAGCCCGGCTTTGTACGTTGGTATGTTGCGTTCCATGTATGTCTTCCCTTAAGACATTTAATGTACCATAGGCGCAATGCCTTGTGGTACAACAACTAGTATCCAAAATAGTTGTTAAACATGGGATCCATTCCAGACTTATGGCACTTTGCCATAATAGGGAGTCGATACCTTGTATCACTTCCTCAAAACGTAGTCGATTGGTATACCTTCATAAGATGTGACATCTTATGAGGTTAGATCAGAAACCCATACCCTAGGTTATTCTGACTCTAACCGATCTACTCAGTTCTTG
>SKCR01021561.1:0-17708 GCA_019454045.1 Zanthoxylum bungeanum | reverse complement strand
ATAAATAATCATCATTATTCATAAAAGTTGCCCTAGTGCTCTACGAGTATATTTCATTAGTGAGACTCTTTAGATTCAGGTGTATCGGTCACAAAATCTAATTTCATGTCCATAATTTACCCACCCGTAAATTATGACGACCACAGATAAACTAGCTGAATCATACAGGTCGAGGTCATTGCATACGTATAATTCCTCCGTCACAGGTATCCGGATAATACCAAGATATAGATGTAAACGTCAAATCTCTATAGGTATTATCTCGTCGACGTATCTATTAGCAATCTCTAAATAACATTCGGAACTTACTTCCGAAGTATACTGTGGCCACAGATTTAACAGACTGCTAATCATATATGACTACCTATGCTCTGTACACAGAACTGACGGATCCTATCTTGATACACACAGGATATCCTGAGGATCGGTCCACACCCAACGAACATGCAGAGGTCTGATCTAAATAGATCGGTGACGTGACTGCCCTCTAAGTGTGGAGGATGTCTCATACATCCACAATGGTATCTCAAGTCGAAGGACCACTATGCTACTCAACCCGAGAAGATTCTTATTGACGTTGGTGTACCATCCATTAAGAATCTTCGGTGAGTCATTCAGTGTTTATCTATTATAAACACCTACACGTCTATACGAGTCTCCCTAGACTCATGGTTCATTGGGATAAACCATCGGATCAAGTCTCGATATACGATATGTACTGGTCTCAACGGATTTGACTAACAGACCCGTGTTAGTGAATCTTGACCAGGAACTATATTTGATAATATACATTTAGCAGTGACACTTCCCAATGTCAATTACAAACTAGCTTTGTAACTGTGTACTGCATTATATATTATCGGGCCTTTGTCTAATATATACATATCACTAAACAACATTTAGTTTCAATCTAATTGTAATCAGATCGAATACGTATATAAAAACAAGAGGTGCAACCATAAATAAGTACTATTATGGAAAATGGGATGTTCGTATTCATGAATCAGACATAAATACGGTCCGGATTGGCGCTCTGAGCACCAACCCCAACAATAAAGGCGGTAGACAGATAAATCCAGCCATAAAGGCGGTAGAAAGATAAAACCATCCAAAAGGGGGTAGAAAGATAAAACCAGCCATAAATGCGGTAGAAATATTGTCAATAATTAATCTAGATCTAAATCAAGTTTTAATCATTAGATTTCAATTTATTTATTATAATAGAAGCGAGATTAATCTATGTTTTCATTATAAAAGTTTCCCCCTACCCCAGCATAAAAGAAATTAGCTACTCATTTTGTAATAAAACATACCCGTACCTTTATTATAAAAAGAAAAACTTAAATAAACAATGAAGTCACTCTCTCTCCAGATTTACAGAGGAATCAGGAAAGAAAAGTATGAAAATTTATGATGATGGACGCTCATTTATATAGTAATGTTTGCCACACGTCGCGACACACACTTTCTTCTTACGTCGCGACGCGCGTGTATGCCGGGACACATGTCAAAGAAGGCTGAATCCACATTGGGGACATGTGTTGGTGAAGGTGCGGCTCTTTTGTTTCATTAGGCGCATTGCGACGTGCCGCAAGATCCACGAGTCACGACGCGAGTAGTGACATGATGAGACACGTGTTGAGGAAGGCGCGGCGCGACGCGATGTAACGGCTGTGTCGCGACGCATAAACTGATTTCTGATTTTTGCCATTTTTCAGTCTGGTTTGTCCTGTCGAGCTTCTGAGCAGTATTTTACCTGATAAATAACATAAAATAACACAGTAAAAACACTCAAAGCATGACAAAATTAATATTTCACAAATGTGCCAATTTAGAGAGATTAGTGAAACTATAATGTAAAATGATTAACTTATCGTCTAATAAATATGCACTTTTTAGTGTTCATCACACCCCAACCAGCTTATTACTAGTCCATAGTAATTCAAGCAGAGTTTAAAAAGAAAAATTATTATATAAGTCAACAATTGTTTTCTTTCTTTCTAAATGATCAAATAAATGACTTCTCCTGTACTTTTTACCATTCTTCCATGTACTCATAAAACAAGGTATTAATCAATATATTATGCCCACAATATCACAAGTATTTATTGAAAAGAGAGTAGTATTTTTGTCCTAAAATTATATTAGAGTTTACACATTTTGGGAGTGAAAGTTTATTTATAAATATATCTTCAATCCATGTATCGAACTTTGGGCCAGTGACTCTCAAAGCAGTTGGTTTAGGGCACTAGGTGTTAAGACAGCCCTATGGACTTAATTGCTCGGATCTCAGATAGAAAGTGTCAAAATATATTTCAATCCATGTATCGAACTTTGGGCCAGTGACTCCCAAACCAGTTGGTTTTAGGACACTAAGTGTTAAGACACCCCTACGGACTTAATTGCTCGGATCTCAGATAAAAAGTGTCTGATTCCGTTAAGCTTTCTTTTTAACCCCTGTAACGAGATTTGGGCCAGTAATTCCAAAACCAGTTGGCCTTAGGGTACCAAGTGTTAAGACACTCTTATGGACTAATTGCTCGAGTTAAAAAGGCTACGAAATGAACTTAATTCAACTTCTTTTTTTTGACATTATAAAATTCCACTGCCTATAGGTGTTACCTCCACAAACTAGAGAACTGAATATTACAGAATTTTCACTTACCACCCATGATCATATGTTACCATATTGTTGATAATATCTGTCAGACGAGCATATAAAGTTCAAATTTAATCAATGTTATGGAGAATTCATAAATTTGAATGATTCAAAAATAAAGGAACGGTAAATAACTTGTTACGAATTAAATTGAGATGCGTCTCAGGAGTGAAAATGCCTTACACAGCCACCTCTAGACAATAATTCCACTTGTTTAGAATATAAACTTGTTGTTATTTTGTGTGTACATATATGGATATATATTCTTACACACAAAATAACAACAAAAAGAAAAATGTTGAAAAAAAGACATCAATTAAACATGAAATTTACATGAAAAATTATATAAACTATCTTCTCCCCCAACCAAAATGAGATATTGTCCCAAATGTTTAAAAAAAGAAAAGGAAAGTTTTGGAAGATATCACCTGGTTATTGCGTAATTGACAGTTACAACTGAAGATTACAGATTAAGATCCAGGTTTACTTTGCGCTTTTTACCATGATCGTTTCCAGACCAGTTCAACTTGGAAAGAATAGGGTCGATTTTTGGTTCATAAGCTAAGAGTTGGTCAATTAAATCATCAGATGTTCTTGCAGTTAGGAATATATCTCTTACCGGTTTTGAAATAAACCCATTTCTTTGGCATCTTCAAGAAATATAAAAAGAAAATCGAAAATCCATTACTATTAAACAGCCTAATAGGTTTTTGGTGAATATTCAAGTTTGCCCATGACACAACAGTGAATATTTCTTCCAACGTTCTGAGCCCACCTGGTTAAGCAATGAAAGCATCAGCATGATTGATCATTTCAGTGAGTCTTTCACACACCTGGGTCAATACATTTTTCTCCATTCAATTTTCCGATGATGTGGCTTTACGTTCATGACTAGCATTTTCAAGGTTTGAATTAAATGTTTAAAAGCCCAAAATGTTTTATGCTAAAGTTCTACAGGCAAATGACAAGGTTTTCCATAAACTAGACGATATGGAGACATACCCAAAGATGTTTTGAAAGCTGTTCAATATGCCCAGAGTGCATCAGTTAGTCAAAGAGACCAATCTTTGCGATTTGGGTTAACCATTTTTTCTAGAATTTGTTTAATTTCCCTATTAGCTAATTCTACTTGTCTGTTTGTCTTGGGGTGATAAGAGGTGGAAACTTTGTGTGTGACTCCATACTTTTTCATTAAGGATTCAAAGGGTCTATTACAAAAGTGTTTACCTCCATCACTTATGATGGCCCGAGGAATTCCAAATCGACTCAACTAGTTTTCTTTTAAAATTTTGATCACAGTTGTGTGATCATTATTCCGACAAGGAATTGCCTCGACCCATTTTGAAACATAATCGACTGCAACTAAAATGTATAAAATCCAAAGGATTGTGGAAATGGGCCCATGAAATCTATCCCCCAACAATCAAAGATTTCGATGACAATGAAGGGATTTAAAGGCATCATGTTTCTTTTTGAAATAGATCCCAACTTTTGATAATTTTCGCAAGTTTTGCAGAAAGTGTATGTATCTTTAAAAATGGTGGGCCAATAAAATCCACACTGCAAGATTTTTGCAGCGGTTTTCTTAGACGAAAAGTGACCTTCACATGCTTCTGAATGACAGAACTTAATGACACCACTTATCTCACTGTCAGGTATGCATCTTTTGAAAATCTGATCAGGGTAGCATTTAAACAGATAAGGATCATCCCAGTAGAATCTTTTGACTTCGGACAAAAATTTCTTCTTATCTTGTTGGCTCCAGTCTGAGGGTATCTTTCTTGTTGCAAGAAAATTGACAATATTAGCATACCAAGGCATTATGTTTACCGAAAATAAAAAATTCATTGGGAAAAGAATCATTGATGGGAGTGGTATCGATTAGTGACTCGTTTGTGAGTCTCGATAAATGATCTGCAACCACGTTCTCTGCCCCTTTCTTGTCTTTGATTGTAAGATTGAATTCTTGAAGCAACAAAATCCACCGTATTAATCTTGGCTTGGCATCCTGTTTAGACATCAAATATCTAATAGCAGCATGATCAGAGTAAACAACAGTTGAAGAACCGATTAAATATTATCGAAATTTATCAAATGCAAATATTACAGCAAGTAGTTTTTTTGTGGTAATGTAATTCATTTGTGCACTGTTTAAAGTTCTACTTGCGTAATATATTACATGTGGATTACCTTCATTTCTCTGTCCTAGAACTGCACCAACTGCATAATCACTAGCATCACACATTAGCTCAAATGGCAAGGACCAATCAAGGGATTGCATAATATGAGCAGAAGTTAAAAGACTGATAATTTATTGGAATGATTTTTATCATTCTTCTGTCCATTCAAATGTTGCATCTTTTAATATGAGGTTACATAAGGGTCTGGATATAGTACTAAAGTTATTAATGAACCTCCTATAAAATCCTGCATGTCCTAAAAAAATGAATGCCCCTGACTATTTTTGGTGATAGTAATTTAGAAATGACCTCTATTTTTGCCTTGTCAACCTCAATACCTTTAGACGACACAACGTGTCCTAAAACAATTCCTGAATTAGTCATGAAATGACATTTCTCCCAATTTAACAAAAGTCTTTTTTCGTCACATCTTTTCAAAAAAATTTCTAGATTAGTCAAGCAATTATCAAATGAATTTCCAAAGACAGTTATATCATCCATAAAGAATTATAAACAGTGTTCAACCATGTCACTAAATATGCTCAACATGCATCGTTGGAATGTTGCATGTGCATTACAAAGTCGAAAAGGCATTTTCCTAAATGCAAATGTTCCAAAGGGGCATGTGAATGTGGTCTTTTCCTGGTCTTCTAAAGCAATGGGAATCTGATAATAACCCGAGTAACCATCAAGAAAACAATAGTAAGGGTGTCCAGCTACTCTTTCTAAAATTTGGTCAAGAAATGGCAAAGGGAAATGATTTTTTCTAGTTGCGTCATTCAATTTTCTATAATCAATGCACATACGCCAACTAGATGAAATGCGAGTTGGGATTAATTCCCTTTTTTCATTTTTTACAACAGTGATTCCATACTTTTTAGGTACAACCTGTGTAGGACTTACCCACTTACTATCAGAAATAGGATAGATAATGCATGTATCAAGAAGTTTAATGACCTTTGTTTTTACTACTTCTTTCATATGAGGGTTTAATCTTCTTTGGGGTTGACGATATATCATAGCATTATCTTCTAGATGTATTCGGTGTGTGCAGATTAATGGATTAATACCTTTTATGTCTTTTAAAGTACATCTAATTGCCAGTTTATGTTCTTTTAACACATCTAAAAGTTTACCTTCTTGATCGCTTGTGAGAGAAGAAGAAATTACCACAGGGTAAGTTTGATTATCTTCTAGAAATGCATATTTCAATCCTTCTGGTAAAGATTTTAACTCCAAATTATGTGTTTCTTCATGTTTTCCTTCGCCCAGTGTCCTCAGTTCCTCCAAGCTTTTAATATTTCCCTCGTCTTCCAATACATGTGTGGAGTCAAGTAGAAAATCATTAGTAATACCCAAATTTATTTGTGCACTTGACTCAAAAAAATTAGCAGTAAAAAAATTCATAGGATCAGATAAACTCCCCTGAATATGCTCATCCACAATAGATTCAATTGATTCTACGCTTTCATTTTCAGTATCTTCATCATATTGCTATTTGCACATGTTAAAAATATTATTGTTTGAGAGAATGAAACTTACATGTTCAGTTAGAAAAGCTTTCTTTCTTACCTGGTGTTTTCTTTTAACGGTGCACAGATCTTTCAAAAATTTGGCATATGATGGTATCTGTTGGATGGAATCTAACAAAGGGATATTGACCTTTACCTGTTTGAATATTTCATAAATCTTTGAGGAATGGTTCAATTTCTTTGTTTTTAATGCCTGAGGAAATGGAGGTGCATGAGAAAAATTGTTATTATCGACGACGGGTAATGGCTCATCAACCTATTCCTTACCCTATGATTCTGATTTATTCTCAGTTTCGTGAGGTTCAAGAATAGGTATGTGGATGTTCTTACCACTGTGAAGAGTAATAAAAGATTTGACTTGGTCTAATTATTGAATTCCAAAACTACCCTCGTGAGGGTTTTGATGACTCTTGGGATTTGACTGAGGTTGTGCAGGAAACTTACCTTTTTTCTTTAATGGCCAAAGCAGATGTGATTTTATCAAAAGTTTCCTTCAAATCATTCATCATTTGTGCATTTTGGTTATTGATGGTTTCTTGTTTTTCCATGAATGCACTCAAGTTATCTTCAATAGTTTTCCTAGGTGGTGGGACATATGGTGCATAATTCTGGGAATTTCGGAAATTCTGATATACCTGGGGAGGTTGGTGTGAAGGTTGTGCTTGGTTATCATTCCTCCAATTGAAGTTTGGATGGTTTCTCCAACCAGAATTATAGGTCTGTGAGTATGGGTTTGGATTTGGTCTATTAAATGTGTTTATGGAATTGACTTGGTCATTGAGACATTCTTTCAAGGCTGGTAAGGATGGGCAAACTTCTGTGACATGTTCATTTGAACTACAGATTTGACATATCATCCCATGTTCTAATAAAGCCTGACCTAATGTTTTATAGCCAAATTTTAGCTTTATCCTTTAAATAAAAAGGGAAAAAACTTTAACCAAATTATATTCATGCTATAATTTTGGTATGTGCAAGTGTTACATAATTCTTCGAACTCTCTTAGGTGCTAATAAAGGTTTTCTGATTATAGACCATAGAATGTGGGTAAAAGATTGATGACACTTGATTGAAAGTTGAAACATGCTGCCTCTGGAGGAAAAACAATGCAAAATGGTGATCCTGACCTAGTGGGATTCATGAATAGTCTAAGTGTCCTATGGTGATTAGGATCTCCATGCTGAGACTCGTTTTCTTCCTGATTAACTGGGTTGTCAACTTGGGCAAGTGAATTTTCAATTTGGTTTTTAGCCATTCTGACTAACAATGAGGGTGATGATGACTCTTTTTTTAATCTGCAACTAGATGTTCGAGACTAGTGTTTCATGCTAACTTAAAAAAAAACTATATGTAAAAATATGAAATTGCAAATACAAAACTTAAAAATGAAATTAAACTAAAAAAATAAAAAGAACAAATAAAGGAAATATAGATGCAGTGATTTAGATCTAAAAACGTACTCTAACCCTCGTCAATTCCGATCTCAATTGAATTTCTCGTTCATTTTTCTCAATGTCTTGAATTATGTTTTCGTGAAGCTTTATGAGAGCATCTCTATATGGGGATGTTCGAAAAGTTCTTTAATGAACAACAAACACCTTTTAAGTTGATTTTTCCGTTTCCTGTAACCAAGAAAAATTAAGAACAAGGTCTCCCTATATGTGGGATTTCTAGGTTCATGGTTCATCAAGGATTAATCAGGACAGTTGAGTCTACACAAAAATAAGAACAAATAAAAAAATAAGATGAGCAGAAATTAAATAAAAACAAGATAAAAGAAAAACAGAGGAAAATGAAATAATTACAATGACTATTATATCTATTAAATAATACTTCCCCGGCAACGGCGCCAAAACTTGACACGCTCGAAAAGTGGTCTTTTACTCCCAAGTATAAGAGTGTCGAAGTAATAAAATAACCCGGTGAGTCTGGGGTCGATCCACAGAGAAGAGATTTAGCAAAATAGAATAATGAACAGTACATGGAAGAAAAGTTTGATTTGTTGAAGTAGTTGGAGACTTTTAGATTAAATTACAATACTGGAATGAAATGCTGGAGTTAGGGGATCCACTTTTAGTCTTTTAAACATTTAGAAATCTCACTTTATTATAATTTACAATTGCCATTATTACCCACTTAATTTATTTCAGGAATTAATTATGCCAATAAAAAGAACCAGCCATAAAGGCGGTAATCATTTCTGTCAATAATTAGTCCTACCAAGGTACTAAGCAGGCCAAAAATATAAAACCAGCCATAAAGGCGGTGATACCGTTTGTCTATAAAAAGTCCTACTGTAAGTCTCCTAGACATGCCACAGGATCTCTAAGCGTGATTATTGTGTGAATTAATCAAGAAAGTTGCGGAATACTTACATTGATTTGGATGAGAAGTTTCAAAACTTTTTCTTATAGATGGAAGCTCCAAGCCCTCTTTTAGTGTTTCCAACACTTGGGTGAGTCTCCTTATCACCTTGTTTGACTCCTTAATGTGCTAGCATTGATCATTTTGAGAAACAAAATTCTTCCCTATGAAGCTTGAAACTCTCGGCCATGAGAGAAAATGAGAGAAGAGAAAGTTTTGGTTGCTGTGAATAGTAACCCATGTCTTACTTCCAAAGTTGACTTGGTTAAATATTAAGATTGAGTGTTGAAATTGGTTTGAGTGTTAATAAGTAAAGCAAGCTTTACTTTCAACAATTCAAATCCATAAAATAAGCCCAACCACTTCCATCACATGTCCAACAAGTTGATGTAAGTGAAGTGGGTCCAACCACTTTTAAATTCCAAATTTAAGTCGACTAACTCAACACGCAACTTCGCTCGGGCTCGGGTTCGTTTAATTCCAAACTAAACAAATTTTCCGTTGCGACGTAATTAAATCTAATTTAATTAAATAATAATACCTAGAAAAATTATTATGAAAGTCGCTTACGAAGGATTCCAAATTAATTCGTTTGCCCGAATTAAAATCCAATATTAATTCTGCTTTGAAATCCGATTTCATTTAATATATCAAATATATTATTTAATCGAATAATTCAAATTAATCGCTCTCTCTCTCTTCTATTCGAATTTTATCCAAGACAAATTCTTGTCGTAATTAATCCCAGATTAATTCTGTTCGAGTCAAATGTCATCGGTGAATCTTTGGGAGGCGACCCAAGAGATCCCTGGATATGTTGGCAGTAAATACGGTCATCGGACTATCCGAATACGTGTGTACCCGGTACCACGTTCTTACCGATTTACAAGACATGGTTGGCTTCTAGCAAAGCACTGTGCCTTCCCAATTCTCCAGAAATATTCTTTTAAGGAATACAAGATCTTTATCAGGCGTAGTATACATAGTATTGCGTATTACGATCCAGTATCGGATATCACATGCTAGGCCTGGGGCTGGAGTTGTGTCTGCTCCGTACGAAGCATATATCGGATCACTAGCAACTAGTCTCTTTATGATCGGAAAGTCATGACCTAGTCATACTTTCCCGATGGCTATTGCACTATAAAGTACCAGTTATGTATCCCTGCGTGATCATCATCTCCATATGACTGAAGTGATACTTCCATCTTGACATCACACCAAATACACTACGATTCTCAGTATACCCAGAAGAGGCGTACACAGAACCTGTTAATACCCTAGACGACCAAAACCAAAGTATACTGATTGTCGCAAGTATTAGCGATGCAAGTCTCAGGTTAAGACCATATACACCTACCCTGATTCAGATTCCCATAGACACATAGTCATACTACCAATGGGATTCCGAGGGGTCTATCCAGAGCGAAGCTGTTCCCGTACCATCGGCAAACATAACCTCTTATCACACTTGCATGAGTATCCAATACCCAAATATATGAGAACTATGTCGTTAAGCTTCCATAACGCGCACATGTGTAATACTAGCCTATTCCGCATTATCGATGTCCAGTCTCGATAATACTACGACTATGGATATTTAATGATTAAAACTTATGTGGATTAATAGTGTCTCATATCTTATTAATCTGGTACTAATCATATGGACTTTTATCATTTATATATCCAGGTAATCCAATTACAAATGATAAAAGAGCAATTCCTTTGTCACATAGTTAATTTTGTACAAAACACCATGTTCTTTACAAAATAGTGATGCTATGGGTCATAATTATCCAACAATCTCCCACTTGGCCTATAGCCAATCACTTAAGTGTCCAACACCTGAACTATGTACAGGTCGCTCAAACTTCTGTTGAGAAATAGCTTTCGTCAGCGGATTTGCAAGGTAATCATCTGATGCGATTTATTCGATCATCACATTGCCACGATGTATGATCTAACGAATCAGATGAAACAGTTCAAGTACATTCTTGGATCTTGATGAGACCGCAGTTCCTTAGCCTATGATGTAGCTCAGCTCAGCTGCTAACCGAACTACTCCTAATCCAATTAGGAATTTATAGATCCAAAATTCTTCTTTTGCTGCCTCAGCTGTAGCAAAATTCTGCTTTTATTGTTTAATCGGCAACAGTATCTTGCTTGGAAGATTTCCAGGTCACTGTTCCGTTATTCAAACTAAATATGTACCCTTATCGCGACTTACAGTCTTCTTTATCGGTTTGGAAACTTGCAGCGGTGAACCCAGTCACCTCAAGTTCTCATTTCCCTATATTCTCAGAAAGCATCCTTAGTTCATCCAAGATACTCAAGGATGTTTTTACTTCAATCCAGTGACCATCACCTGGATTGGCCTGATTGGTTTACATATGCTCAAAGCATATGAGACATCAGGTCGCGTACATTTTCATAACATACGAGCTCTGGGAGAGTGTCACCAGCTTTCTAGATCTATCCAGTAGATATCTTTATTACTAGAATAAAGCCTGCTTCTCCCAGGTTTTTCATGGAGAATTTTATGAAATTCAAGCTTTCACTGATTATAGTATGGGAATGTTATTGCCGAGAAGCAATACATCATCAACATAAGGACAATGAGTGTCAGTGCGCTCTCACTAACCCTCTTATATACACAAGAATCATCTTCATTTTGAATTAAATCATATACCATTATGATTACATCAAAAAGATGGTTCCAAGAATTCAATGTTTGCTTCAATCCATAAATGGATCGATTTAACTTGCAAGCCTTGTTTGCATGTTTTGGCACGATAAAACCGTTAGGATGTTGCATACAAACATCCTCCAAATGTTTTGCCTTAATGAAAGTGGTTTTGGAGTCCAGATGTCATATTTCATAAACAAAATATGCAGCAATAGCAAGCATCATCCGAATGGATTTAATCATGGCAACAAGTGAAATAGTTTCGTCGTAATCGACACTATGTCCTTGACGATACCCTTTCTATACAAGCCTAGCTGCGTACATTTGCAGGTTGCCATCCATGTCTGTCTTCCTTGAAGACCATTTGCAACCAATAGGTTTAACGCCTTCTAGTGCATCAACCAGTATCCAAACATGGTTCGTATACATGGAATCCATTTCGGACTTCATGGCACTTTGCCATAAAAGGAGTCGATACCTTGTATCACTTCCTCATACGTAGTCGGTCCATCTTCCTCAATAAGATTAATATCTACATGAGGTGAGATCAGAAACCCATACCTCCCAGGTTGTTTCTGACTCTCAATGACATACGGGTTCTTGTGTATTCGAATATTGTGGTCAGTTTCATCCTTGATGAACTGTTCATGTTCCGTAAGGGATCAGTGCATGGAATAGTATCACTCCGATTTTCATCGAGTTTACTTTCCTCCCTTTACCACTGCATTTAGGAATTCCTTTTCGAGGAAAACCGCATGGAGAGCAACAAATACATTGTTCTCTTGTGAGTTGTATAAGTACTATACTTTGGTTTCCCTAGGATAACCTACAAATAGGCACTTATCGATTTGGGTTCTAGTTTGGTATCATCCAAACGTTTAGAGTATGCCCAGCATTCCCAAATCTTCAGGAATGAGAAAACCCGGTTTCTTTCCTGTTCATATCTAATATGAAGTCTGTCTAACAGATTTTCATGGACCTTATTCAAAATAAGTATTGCATTGTTTAATGCGTATCCTCAGAAGGAAATTGGTAGCTCAGAGCAACTCATCATTAACCTTACCATGTCCAACTAAGTTCGTTTCTCCGTTCGGTCACACCGTCCAACTGAGGTGTTCCGGGAGGAGTCCACTGTGAAAGAATACCATACTTTTTCAAGTAATCTTGAAACTCATATGTTTAAGTATTATCCACAATAGTCCAACCGTAATGTTTTAATACTTTTACCGGTCTGTTTTTCTACTTCGTGTCGAAACTCTTTTAATTTCTCAAAAGTTTACCAACTTGTGTTTCATAAGATACACATAACCATAACACGATGCCACATCCGTAAAGGTTACGAAGTATTCATATCCACCTCTAGCCTAGCTAGACATGGGCCCACTTACGTCACTATAAACGAGGGCTAACAGATCGGTGGCACTTGCACATTTACCTTTAAAAGGTGTTTTAGGCACTTTGCCTAATAAATAAGATTCGCAGACATCATTTGAATTAGGATCAAATCTTCCTAGTATCCATTCTTCGAAAGTATGGATATACAAGTCTTGTTAATGTGTCCCAGACAACAATGCCACAAATAAGTCTCATCTAATTTACTCAGTTTGAGCCTTTTTTTGTCATGTTATATGTTTGAGATTCATTTATATTCAAATATAAATACGGTTATTCACATCTAATGTGTATATCTCAATATCATCTTATAAACAAAACACCTAGTGTTCTGGAATATAAAGGTATACCTGCAACGGGTTGTACTAGATATAGAGATAATGTTTCTAGTCAAACTAGGTACATTATAACATTCTTCTAATTTAAGTACATGCCCTAAGGGCAGTTCCAAAACTTAGGTTTCTACGGCCAAAACAGCGACTCTCGTCCCGTTTCCAACTCGCAGGTCGATCTCATCTGAAGCCAGTCTCTTGCTAATCAGCAGATTCTGCATAGCAGTACATATATTTATGTACCACCGTATGTATCAAAAATCCAATTTTAAAACCAGTAGTGGACATGTTTATAACAAACATACCTGAAGTCGGAGCCTTGCCCCGCCTTCACTTCCTTCATGTCTGCCTTGTCCATATGGTAGTCATGCTTCCAGTGACCCTGTTTGCCACAGCTTAGGCAGACATCTTGGGATATGTCCATTGTCTTCCCAGAAAATTGTGACGATTTAGCCTTGCCTTTTTCTTCACACCCCCAGAAGCCTTCGGCCAAGCCTTGGCCTTCTGGATGTCAAAGTAAAGTAAAATGCCTTGCGCTTCTTGCCCTTTTAGAAGCTCTGGCTCTTCCTCATTGAGTATAGCCATTAACTCTCCAAGAGTTTTCTCTTGGTTATCATGTTGAAGTTCATAACGAACCCGCCCCAACATTCGGGCAGAGACTGTAAGATCAAATCTATAAAAGTCTCAACCTCATAGGTAATGCCCAGCTAACCTAGCTGTTCGATGTCAGTAATCATCTATGACACCTAGTGCTCGACAGATGTACCATCTGACATGCGTGAGTGAAAGAGCTTCTTTTGCAATTCATAATTCTAAGATCTAAGGTTAGATCTATGAAGATCCTTTAATTTCAATATCATGGTATAAGGATCTAATCCTTAGTTCTGACGACGAAATTAAAGAGTCATTGCAGCAAGCATAACAGATTGAGCACTAAAGTTATCATCATGATGAGTCTTCCAAAGCTCATGCTCTACTATTTGCTCAACTTCGGGCTCAGGCCCGAGAGGTTTCTCTATCAAATAGAGTAACTTCTCAGCTCCCAGGACTATCTTGAGATTCTTTTCCCAATCTGGAAAATTAAAGCCGTTAAAGACATTTTCACCCAGGATTATGTCCTTTGACGCTAATCTTCAGGTCATCTTGATTGCTATAGTCCAACTATCCAATCAATGATTTCGGGTACAATCAAATGTAATGATTACTATAGTCTAATTATATAATCAACTATAAATGATTGGTTAAATTCAAATGTATTGATCACAATAGTCTAACTATATAACCAACTACAAATGAATGCGGTTTGAATACAGTCCAACTGTTCAATTAAAACAACAATTGAATATTAGTCCAACTAATATATATAAATTTAATGACGAAAAATAAAGAGCGCGTATTACCCAGTATATTAACGAATATTGCAAATTTAATACTAACCTCCCACTATTTTTCGGCGAGCCTCTAACCCTCTGTGGAGTACTCGGGAAACCTAGTTTCCTAGTGGGCTATGATCCCTTTAAATAACACACAACCTTGACTTTGGCCAACAAGCTGTATGAAACTTAACTAGGTAGATCTCTAAGATCAATTGGATCTCATCCAATTCCTAGATCCAGTAGGTGGACCTTCAAGTCCGAAACATATATCCAATATATGTAAATATATCCAACATATTTCCTAACTTGTTTCCTCTGAATCAACTAATCCTTGGCTTTGGCTCAACAAACTTAATGATTCCAGTTAAGGTGACCCATTGACAGTGGGAAAGCTTCGTAATCGAAGTCGATGAACTAGAAGTGACCTTGACTTTGGCCAACAAGTCACAACCGCCCAAGACATACGATATGGAACAAAGCTTACGCGGTTCAAACACATCCGCGATGGACAAAAGTCTTGACTTTGGCCAACAAACCAATGTCAATCTTGGATCTTGAGAGAGAACCACTCAATGGAAGGGAAAATGCTTAATATTGTATTGAAGGTTTTTTGCGTAAATTGGCAACCAATTTATTATCTTTGATTAGGTCTCATCATACACCCTTAAACATGCATTCTAAAAGCATAATAAGGCCGATAAAATTTAATAATGATATGCGGATGGATATATAACAAATTATTCCTAGAACAAATCTCTCTCTTTCCTCTCTCCCGCTAGCACTATTCTACTTCTACCCAATTACATAACACTAAATGAAACCTCATTTACATTGAGGGGAATTGGTGAGAAGAGAAATACAAAGAGAAAAGAGATAATAGGCTGGACACGCAGGTCCAATTTAATAAATCTAAATTTATTACAATAATTTCCAAAATTGCCCCCACCCATCTAATATCCATCTGATATACATTATTCATACAATACATTCAAGTATTCACACAAAGCATGTTATTCAATCAATCTAATCCAATTAATTAATCTTTGAATTAATGACCATCCAATGTTCAAACAATTATTTGATTTGCGTCAGTCCAACTCGTTTAAGAATAAATACTCAAAGTACGTATTCTTGAATTATATCGAACTACAATTTCAAATCCAATTTAAATTGTATCCAATATTAATTCATGTTTAATTCCAAATTAAACAATTAACTTTCAATAGTGCCTTTAAGAACTTGGATTCCAAATCCAATCCAATTGGGTCTCAAAGGCCCCATTAGCATCCAATACTATTCAATTAAAGTCCAATGGGCTTTCAATTGATTCTTTAGGCATGGGCTTTGGCCATTATGGATCAAACCCAAAATGTCAAGGCCCAAGTTAGGAATCACCATATGCCATAAAATCAATTTAGGCCAATTAGGCCCAATTAAATTATTAAAGGCCCAATGTCATATTTTTGGACTTTATGGAAATGGTTTAGGCCCAAATATGATCCAAGTCCAAAATTTGGCCCAACCAAACCCATTAGCCCAAATACAACAAATTAGATTAATATATCATTCCAAATTACATATTAATCCATTTCAAGTGTACTTAACACAATTAATTAATTAATCTAGTATTTCTAAAACACTAATTAATCTAATTAATCATGTTTAACATCTAATTTATGTCCAACACAAATTAATCAAAATCAATCTTTCCAACATGCTTCATATCTCACGGCAATGGCAACAAAATAACATCCAATTTGATTTCAATCCAATTAATCAACATTCAACATCTAAGATTCATTTCATGCCATTTAACATATCCAATTGTTAAAATTCAAAAATCACCATGAGCTACATCTAGGGTACCATTCGGCCAAGGTGTGAATTTTGGGGAAAATTAATCCAATCAATTTTTCTTAAATTCTAAGATGCATAAATCCAATTCATCATCATCCAACCACAACCAAACAACCAATTTAGGAAAATACATACTCCAAGCATAAAATCCCAAATTAAATTTTATGAACCCTAGAATCCAAATCAAGCTTAGATCTCGTTCTGATACCATTGTAAGTGTCCTGGACATGCCACGGGATCTCTAAGCGTGATTATTGTGTGAATTAATCAAGAAAGTTGTGGAATACTTACATTGATTTGGATGAGAAGTTTCAAAACTTTTTCTTGTAGATTGAAGCTCCAAGCCTTCTTTTAGTGTTTCCAACACTTGGGTGAGTCTCCTTATCACCTTGTTTGACTCATTAATATGCTAGCATGATCAATTTTGAGAAACAAAATTCTTCTAGGAAGCTTGAAACTCTCGGACATGAGAGAAAAGGAGAGAAGAGAAAGTTTGGTTGCTGTGAATAGTAAATCATGTCTTACTTCCAAAGTTCACTTGGTTTAAATATTAAGGTTGGGTGTTGAAATTGGTTTGAGTGTTTAATAAGTAAAGCAAGCCTTAATTTCAACAATTCAAATCCATAAAATAAGCTCAACCACTTCCATCACATGTCCAACAAGTTGATGTAAGTGAAGTGGGTCCCACCACTTTTAAATTCCAAATTTAAGTCGGCTAACTCAACACGCAACTTCACTCGGGCCCGGGTTCGTTTAATTCCAAACTAAAAATTTTCCGTTGCGATGTAATTAAATCTAATTTAATTAAATAATAATGCCTAGCAAAATTATTACGAAAGTCGCTTACGAATTAATTCAAAATTAATTCGTCGCCCGAATTAAAATCCAATTTTAATTCCGCTTTGAAATCTGATTTCATTTAATATATCAAATATATTATTTAATCGATTAATTCTAAATTAATCACTCTCTCTCTCTTTTCTATTCCAATTTTATCCTAGATAAATTCTTACCGCAATTAATCCTAGATTAATTTTCTCTCTCTCATAATTAATCCTAGATTAATTCTGTTCGAGTCAAATGTCATCAGTGAATCTTTGGGAGGCGACCCAAGAGATCCTGGATATGTTGGCAGTAGTAATACGGTCATCAGACTATCCGAATACGTGTACCGTACCGGTACCACGTTCTTACCGATTTACAAGACATGGTTGGCTTCTAGCAAAGCACCGTGCCTTCCCAATTCTCCAGAAATATTCTTTTAATGAATACAAGATCTTATCAGGCGTAGTATACATAATATTGCGTATTACGATCCAGTATCGGATAT
>SKCR01021560.1:0-17741 GCA_019454045.1 Zanthoxylum bungeanum | reverse complement strand
CATCATAAGTCTTCACCATACAGACCGCAGGCTAATGGAGCAGTTGAGGCAGCCAACAAGACAATAAAGACGATTCTGGCGAAGATGACAGAGAATTACAAAGACTGGCTGATAAGCTGTCGTATGCCTTGTAGGGATACAGAACTTCTGTAGGACAGCAACTGGAGCTACGCCTTACTCTTTAGTCTATGGAATGTAGCGGTACTGCTGCCGGTGGAAGTTGAGATACAGTCCATGCGGGTGTTAGCAGAAGCAGAATTGCCTGAACGAGAATGGACCTCGCAGAGGTTTGAGCAGTTAGCATTGATGGATGAGAAGAGGATGAAGTCCTTGCATCACATGCAGATATATCAGAAGAGGTTGGCCCGAGCATTTAATAAGAAGGTGCGTCCTACCAAGATCAAGAAAGGTGATCCGATACTTAAGCAGTCGAAGCCGTCGACGACAGACCCAAGAGGGAAGTTCAGAACAAATTGGGAAGGACCATACATTGTTCAGAAGGTAATGGGAAATGGATCAGTGAGACTGTCGAACTTGGAAGGGAATGAGTTCACCGAACCGATCAATGTTGACAGATTGAAGTTGTATTTTGCCTAAGGGACAGAAGACTGAATGGTCATCCGCAGAAGACCTAACCCAACGGGATGAAGAGAACTCATGCATGCATGCACACATATAACCCATTATTGCATTCATTTTTTTTTGCGTGTTTTGTGTTTTTGTTTTATATTCACAGGTATTGAAGAATAAAAGAGAAAGCGGCAAAGACAAGCTAATCAGAAACAGCGAAAGCACTGTATTGAATTTGGAAGAAATCCTAGGCTGAGGTCCACATCGGTGTTAAGATTCAGATGGTAATCTGAGGGTTAAGGCCCATTTTGAGTTTGAATTTGGGTATGGATCTCGGAGGCGAAGCCCACATGGTCAGCAGTAAAGAGGAAGAATTCCTTTGATTGAGTGAGTGAGTGAGTAAAAAAAAAAAAAAAAAAAAGTGAGAGAGAGTCTTTGATGGTTAAACATATGTCCGGTGATGACATTATGTGCTGTAGGGAGAAGCCTTAGAAGCGAGAAGCGCGAGACGCGCTCTTATCCGGTATTCTGAATGGATTGATCTCGGCTGGACTCATGAAGCACTTGATAAAGGTATCTCAACAGTAGAAGCCTGAGCGGTTGATGAGATTACTAGTTGAAGAGATGGTGGATCGGTGAATGACCGTTTGCCTGGATGTCCACACTGATTTACCTTTGCTACGATACATGATATGGTTGGAAAATAAAGAAAGAAAAGTCTCTGCAATGAAAAGAAAAGAAATAGACCGCCTATAACCGATAAGCGTGAAGCTACCCATGGGCGAGTATTAGGACCACCATGAGGAGAAATGCTACCTTAAAGGGTAGGTGAGTCAGAAAAAGAAAAGAGAAAAGAAAAAAAAAATGAAGGAAAATAATGAAAAGAAAGAGACGATGCAATAAAAGAAGACCATATCATGTTGAGTATGCTACAGTAATCACAGAATGTGACCCAGACATCCAGGTTGGTTAGACCCACTGATCCGATTCTCCGAAGCGAAATCATCGAGTTGGCTGACTTAAGGAATAAGCTGCGAAGGAACCTTAGCACACACACACACTAGGAGTCTGGTTCAGATCACCCATTCAGAGGATTGGGTTTGAGTATGTCGAGTACTTTGAAGATTCTTTGGCTTTGACGTGAAGCATCCGTTGAGGACAAAAATATGTTTAGCTATCAAGATTATCTCGAAGAGAGGCACTACAGTATGCAAAATAGAGAATCGGCATCAGTAGTAGACTTGCCAGGTATGGCATTCAGAGGGCGAGGCCCACATTAGATCAACATCAGTAACGGACTTGCGGGTATGGCATCAGGGGGCGAGGCCCACATTAGGTTCAGCATCAGATCTGCCGGGTATGGCATTCTGTGGGCGAGGCCCACATTGGTTCAAAACAGTTTCAGCCAGGTACGACACTCCGGGTATGGAGATATCAGATCAGCCAGGTACGGCACTCCGAATATGGAGATATTAGTTCAGCCAGGTACGACACTCCGGGTATGGAGATATCAGTTCAGCAAGGTACTGCACTCCGGGTATGGAGATATCAGATCAGTTTTGCCAGGTACGGCACTCCGGGTATGGAGATATCAGTTCAGCCGGGTACGGCACTCTGGGTATGAAGATATCAGATCAGTTCAGCCAGGTACGGCACTCCGGGCATGGAGATATCACAGCGGCGACACCCTAGGTAGGGTTAGCATTCAGACATTTGTGGCTCTCTCGGTACGGAGACGTCACCGCGACACCCTGGGTACGGGGTTAGCACTCAGACATTTGTGGCACTCTAGGTACGGAGGCTTCACTGCGACACCCTAGGTACGGGGTTAGCACTCAGACATTTGTGGCACTCTAGGTACGGAGGCGTCAATGCGACACCCTAGGTACGGGGTTAGTATTTAGACATTTGTGGCTCTCTAGGTACAGAGACGTCACCGCGACACCCTAGGTACGGGGTAGCACTCAGACATTTGTGGCTCTCTAGGTACGGAGACGTCACTGCGACACCCTAGGTACGGGGTTAGCATTCAGACCACAGCGACGCCCTAGGTACGGGGTTAGCACGCCAGGTACGACATGTGGACTATTCAGACATTTGTGTCTCTCTAGGTACGGAGATGTCACCGCGACACCCTAGGTACGGGGTTAGCATTCAGACCACAGCGACGCCCTAGGTACGGGGTTAGCACGCCAGGTACGGCATGTGGACTATTCAGACATTTGTGGCTCTCTAGGTACGGAGACGTCACCGCGACACCCTAGGTACGGGGTTAGCATTCAGACCACAGCGACGCCCTAGGTACGGGGTTAGCACGCCAGGTACGGCATGTGGACTATTCAGACATTTGTGGCACTCTAGGTACGAAGGCGTCACTGCGACACCCTAGGTATGGGGTTAGCACTCAGACAACCAACATCATCACTGCGGCACTCTAGGTATGGAGACGCAACCGCGACGCCCTAGGTACGGGGTTTAGCATTATCAACTCAGCACAGCAGGCAGACCAGGTGACAGCTGGCGAGCCAGGTAAGTAAAAATGCATTGCACGTACTTTGATAGGATTGTCATTGTCACACACTGCACAAGTCCCATCAAAGTGGGGGCGACTGTAGGCATTGCATTTTTACACATTAGCCCAATGATGAGTCTCGTATGGAGGCAACTACTTCTTTAGTCATGAAAGTCGCGGGAAACGGACGTTGGAAGGGTAAAGTTGGAAAATAGAATTTTTGATGGATTTAATCTCGTTGTTTTCGCTTCGGTTGCTTGTTATACCTCCGTTTCTAAGCTCACCTTAGGCCCAAAACTCCCATAGACCACATACCTAACCCAAACCAAGCCCAAATACCCAAGTCAAACCCAAGTCAAACCAAATCCATGCCCAAAGGATGTGATTCACGCCCAAAGCCCCTTTATTTAGGTATATGCATATTTATCACATGTTTAAATCTTGTAAATCCTTACCTAAATAAAAGAAATCAAATCAAATCCCTACCAAATCAAATCCAATCCCAAATCCTAATTAGGAGATGCATTCCTTATTAGAAATCAATTAGGAGATTCCTTCCTAATCTAATTAGGAAAGTCTTCTCTCTTTGCCTATAAAAAGAGGCCTTCACCCCCCATTCAAGACCTAGCCCATACATCTCTCTCACACGCCTAAAGCACTCTCTTAAGCCTCCATTACACGCCCAAGCATCCCCCTGAAGCCTCCATTGCCGCACCTTCAAGATCCAATAGCCTCCATTGCCGCACCTTCCCTCCATCATCAACACCCTTCACGCCCAAGCCCTAAACTTAACCCTCCATTGCCGAGTTCCAGCCCCCATTCACAGCCCTAAAACACCCTCAAATAAACCTTATTCACAGCCCTAAAGTCGCACTAAACACCCTCCAAACACAGCCCCATTCGCAGCCCCAAAACAGTCCCTGAAAACACCCCACTGCACCTGTGAACTGCCGCAGTTCACCTTCTGTTCTGGTCAGTTTTTGTTGCGTCCTTAGCCCACAAAACAGTCCTAAAATCACCTAAACACCATCCCCAAAACCTCCATAAAGTTTCCCTAAAAAATCCTCACAAACGCACCCCCTAAGCCTTCAAAATCACCCAAAACAGTCCGCTAAACCATCAAGACAGTGACCTGAAACGTAGCAGCGAAACAGCAGCGAAACGGACTTGAAACAGCAGCCGAACAGCAAAACAGCGAGGAAAGACGTTGAGTTGGTGAACTAAAAGAGTAGCGGATCATTCACCCTTCCAACGGACGTGTAACGCCCTTTCTTAGACGACAAAAGAGGTTAGACCTGAGGGCACCTTTCTACTTATCTTCTTTATTGTTGTTTTATTTATTTTGATATATAATTGCATGAGAGTCGTTTGAAGCATGATGTGATTGTTGGATGAGCGGGATATGTGTTCTCTTTTGTGGTATATCGGATGGAAACCCGGACGTAAATTCCATAGCCGATTCCGAATGGACGGTAGTATGGTCTGCACTCGGGATACAATGCCACGTACCACTTAAGATGCACGCATCTCGTCTCATCCTAATTTGTATTTGAGCATGTCATAGTTCTAGGCCGTTTATTTATTATTTTAAGCATGAGTTATTTAGTCTTGTTATTTAATTTTCAAAGCATGATTGTGTTATTAGGCATGTTGTTTCTTCATTCTTTATGCATGATGTTCGGTGAGTATGTTTATGTTTAATAGTTATTTGTTTACTTTGGTTTAATGGTTCAATATGCTCGTTGTGTTATATTGCGTGGAGTTATTTGGATGAAAGCATGTTAGATCTAAGTACCCTTGAGCATGAATGTTGAATAGATTCGGTTAGTTTATTGCACAAATAATATCATCACAAGTGACATAAGTAAGGGACCATTCCGAACCCAACGGTTTGAGGTCTTCCCTTGCGAGGGGTGAGTGCGGCCTTAAATCTTTGTCCCGATTCACACCGGGGTGGCGACTCCATGTTATTTTGTACTTCCCAACTAGGCCGCGAACCTAGAACCAGCGTCGTCAAGTTTCTGTGTCTACACTCGTCTTTCTTGAAGTGGCTTTCATTTTTTTTATGTATCTTCTCAAATTAGGATGCCTTCAAAAGTGCAATGACGGGCTGAATTTATAGTACCTGAAAAAGGGTGAGTAATAATAGCACTAATATCTTCCAGAGGACGTTTGTTAGCTAAACAACAAAAGAAATCGTGAAAAGTCAAAAGTCTGGATCCTGTCTACGAAAATAAGAAGAATTACAACAGAAAAGCGAATCAAAGCAATAATTAGGCAACAGAATTGTGTACGCAATACGCCACTCATTTAGTATAAATCATTAGGATGTGTCTCAAGATTTCATTCCTTACTTAGCCATCGCAAATGAATTGTTTCTCATCTTTGATTTCCAAACACAACTCCTTCTGTCTTAAATGCTTCGTTTATTCCTTTCCCTACAAAAATAACACACAAAATTAAAAAGTTCACACAAAATATGAAACCAAATATTACAACGCATGGGCTGCCTCCCTACTAGCGCTAAATTTTACGACTTCAGCCAGACGTGACTGAAATCTATCTGTCAAGGAGTTTCAGCGTCGTTTTGGATGTCCGATTAAAGACAATCCCGTGAGCGTTGCTTTTGAAGGGTCTCTTCCAACGGTAAGTGGCAAAAAGAGTTTTGTCTTATTCAGTGCTCGTGCCACCTTTTTTAATCTTTGTTGCTCCAGTGGTTCCTGCAAAGAAAGAAAGAAAATTAGGAGGTCTCGTATGATGCTTGACTTGGAATGGAAGTTCCATTCTGTCAAGCTTCTGGGCGATATCTTTGATTTGTACTCCCCAAAAAGCGATGTTTTCCTGAATGCTCTGGATCTTTATTAAGGTCAGACATTTGCTCCTCCATTTTCTCTGTTTCTTGTTCCACCCCTTTTCTTCACAGATGTATTTGAAAATTTCTGCATTCAGCTCGTCATCTGTCATCTGGGAAATACATGCTTCAAAATTGTCAACCTGAGGATGTGAAGAAATGTCAGATTTTAGGTCTTCATCCTCTGATCTGGTGAAATGATTGGCTCAGGTAGATCTTCTTCAACATTTGTGCAATGGAATCTCCAAGATCTTCGTTTGGGATACAGAATTCCATCCTCAATTTTTTATGCAGTTGGTACAAATAGATCAGCTTCCTCCTCGTCAGAATCAGAATAATAAAATCAAATCGAGACTTTACTGGTTCGGGCTCCTGAACTGATACCTCTGTTTTTTGATATTGTTCAGCCTCCTCCTCTGTTGAAGTGTCATTGTGAAATGATTGGTATTCGAAGGCTTCAACAGTGTCATCTGAAACTGGTTTCTTGAAGTATTTAGTTCTGGTTTTCTGTTAATTGTCGGATCTGATCCGTCATTTTCTATATAGACGCCGTTTGACTCTGAATTTGTGCATCAAATCGAGCTGTCTGTTCTTGAACATGAATCAATTGATCTTCCTCGGATGGTTCTGGCTCTTGATGAAGATCAAAGATAGATGGTGGATAAGATGGAAAATGTGGCTCTTTGAAATGTGATGGCTCTTCATAGCATGATTGTCTCCAGAAATTCTCCACTCTGATCGATATATACAGTGATCGCTCGGGTGGGTACTATCACAAATCACACACATCTCCCCATTTCGTTCTGTTGAGCAAATGTAGTATTGTTTGGTTCTGGCATCCAGTGATAGTCATTGGGCTCGACAACAAGCCTCAGAAAACCGGACTGTTGCTCCTAGATGTGGGGTGTATCTTCTAATAAGCTCTTGATCTTTCAATCTCCCAATAATGTTCCATTTTAATCACCTGGAAACAAAGAAATAAATAAAAATTACAGATAAAATAAAGAAAATTAATACAAGTAAATTGGATAGCTTCAAATTAACAAACTCAAGAAATATAAGTCCCCCGGCAATGGCGCCAAAACTTGACCGGCGTAAACACACACGTATAACGCAAGCGCACGTATCGTTCAAGTAGTATAAAAATATCGATCCCACGAGGACTTAATTCCTACTGTTTTTATTAATTATTGATTCTATTTATTTACAAGTATCTAATTATAGGGAGAATAGAATTGATTGCTTTTTGGTTGGTTGAATGTGGTTTTGCAAAATAAAATAAAAACAGACTCAAAAGAAAATACTAAGGAAAATAAAAGAAAAGACTCAAGGATCTAGGGTCGTGACTCCTCACAATTATTATAAAGATGAATTGATTCTCTTATTTATGTAATAAATTAATTTGTTAACCTGGAACACAAAAATATGCAAAAGCCTCTTCCGATGGTCAGACGCAAATACCCAGTATAACCCAATTGAACCATATTCCTATGTCAACCAAATTACCCCTGGATTCATTAAGTTTAAGTTCCAATTATGGCTACCACCCCGCCCGACAGGTATATGTCTATCCTGTAAGGAATCTATTAAAGGGTTATCTATCCTCAGGAAGATCGTGGGCTATTGAATCTAAGGCTAAACTTAAAATTCTATGTTCTAGTTCATTTAAGTTTACCCACATCAATCTTATTGGTGATCAGACAACAAGACGCATTAGCTAAGACTAAATAAACAACCTAAAGAATTACCCATAAAAAGAAAATCAATTATTAAGTGTGTGTATTGTGTTTCATCACTTCCCCTAGAATAAAATAAAATGCTGGGGGTTGGGGATCCACTTTTACTATTTATAATTTAGATATCGCCCTTAATATAATACAGAAATTAAACATGATATTACCGACCATCCATAAAGCGGTATTCCTTATTAAGTCAAATTAAGTTCGACCAGCCATAAAGGCGGTAATAATATTTGAACATAAACCAGCCATATAGGCGGTAATTATCTGTCACCTAAAGACCAGCCATATAGGCGGTAACCACATTATGTCAAATAAATAAAACCAGCCATTAAGGCGGTAATCTTTTATATTTTGAATTATAATTTCTATATTATTTTTAAGGAGATTAATCTAAATTAAAATATAAAAGCTTCAGCTTATCCCCAGCAGAAAATTAACTACTAAACATTAAAAAGAAAGGTAAAGAAGAGAACTACTATTACTGAAATAAAATACATATATTAAAATAATATTTATAAACAAAATAGATGCTCCTATAAACCAGGGAAAAATTCCTAAGGAGAGCACGAAGAAAAAATGAATCTGGCGGCCTCCTTTTATAGGCGTTTTTGGGCCAGCGTCGCGACGCTTCAATTACACTAGCGTCGCGACGCTGGAAACAATCTACGCGAGTCCACACGGTTTGACCACGCGTCTGTCGGCAGCAATAATTGAGCCACGTGTTCACGCTGTGGTTGGCTGGCGATGTGGTCGAATAGCAGGGACACGTGGCAGGCGCTGATAGGTGGGAATTTCGGTCAAATAGTGGCTTGACACGTGGCAGGCACCTGATTCGTCAATAATTCGGTCCAATGGTGAGATGACACGTGGTACGCGCTTGGTTTTGGTCCAATGAGATGTTGACACGTGGCGGCCGGCGCATGTTAGCAGAACCGTTGTGATGTGACACGTGATACGGGGCACGTTAGCAAGTTTTGACCAATCAGATTTCGACAGGTGGCACAAGGCGCAAGTTAGCAAGTCCGGCGCATGATGGGCGTCGCGACGCGCAAGGCTTCAGCGTCGCGACGCGCAAAAGACTAAAATATCCCTGCTGACGCATTTTTGTCCGGTTTTTGCCCCAAATTGCCTCCAGTACTGTCCAAACTTTATTATCTGCAAAATACACAAAAGAACACAGCAAAAACGCATAAATCTCGAGAAACAATACAAAACATTAGGTCAAATGAGTGAGAAATAGTGATATAAATACCACTCATCAATATACATATATAATATATGTAAAATATGACACAACTCTAATCTATAATTATATATTAGATTATTATTAATATATTATTGTGCAGACTTTATTTATGATTTAGGGCTTTGTTTTCATTTTTTGAATGATTACATGCTTTATTCCTGATTTTGATGGTTGTGGGCTTGTTGTTTTTTTAGTTTGAGATGCCTTGATCTCTGCCAAAAATTTTAATATGTTAGACCTATTAGGGTTGGTGCTATGAGCGCCAATTTTATTTTGTATTTCTTTGTAAATACTAATGTAATATTTTATTATGAATAAGATAAACTGTTTCTTTTATATAACATCTTCTTTAATATGGTAAAGTTGTAACCGACCTTATAATGATTAGTTATGATATTGTTGTAAAAGAGTCGCAACTGACATTGAGTTGCATCTTGACGTTGTCATTCTTGGACAGTTCCGGTCAAGGTTTACACTAATTGGTCAGTAAAGTAAACCCGTTGAAACGGGTACATGTCGTATATTGGAATCATGGATTCCGATAGTTTCTTAATGAACAATGAGTCTTGGAAACTCGTGTAGACGTGTAGGTGTTTATAGCGGATAAACACTGAACGACTCACTGACGATTCTTAGTGGATGGTACACCAATGTCAATAAGAATCTTCTCGGGTTGAGTGAGCATAGTGATTCTTTGACTTGAGATACCATTATGGATATATGAGTTATCCTCCACACTTAGATGGCAGTCACATCACTGATCTATTTGGATCAGACATTTGTCTGTTCGTTGGGTGTGGAATGATGCTCATGATATCATGTATGTATCAAGAAATGATATGTCATCTCTGTGTACAGAGCATAGGTATTCAATATAAAATTAGGAATATTTTAAATCCATGGGCCTGTGGTACACTGTAGAAATTAGTTCTAAGTGTTATTAAGGGATTGCTAATAGAAACATTGACGTGATTATATCTATAGAGATTTGACGTTTGTATCTATATCTCTAGAATAATCCGGATATATATGACGGTGGGATTATACGTATGCAGTGGCCTCGACCTGTATGATTCATAGAGGTTATCCATGTTCATCATAATTTACGAGTAGGTGAATTATGTACACGAAATTTGATTTCGTGATGGATATACCTGAACCTATAGGGTCTCACTAATGAATACACTCGTAGAGCACTAGGGAAACTGTTATGAATAATACTGATTATTTATAACTCGTTTAACAGTTAACGAAAAATACATGCAATCGGGACCTAATCGTCATTTTTGAACTAATGTGTATTTGTATTTAATATTTGATATTATTAAATACACATTAATTAATTATCAAATTGTCATATTTCACATATATCATTAATATATGTATTTGAGATATTTAATGTAAATATATACGTATATTTAAGATATTATATTTATTATTTAATTATTTAATTGTTAAATAATTAAATTTATTAATAAAATAAATATCTTTAGTAATGATTTTCACTTTTTAATGGCTTGATATTAGTGGTTCATTTGGTATTTACTTCATAAAAGAACAAGGTTATCTTTATTAAAGTGAAATTTGTGTCAATAAAATTGAAACAAAATTAATACTTATTATTTATTTTTTTATAAAATTCGGCAGTTTTGGAAAATACTTAACAAAATTATTTTGTTTCATTTTCAAACATAACACAAGTTACACAAAATAATTACAAAGAAAGTTTGAGAGCAAAAGTGGAAGAAAAGAAAGAAAACAAAGGCAAAAGTTGGATTTTTTTATGTAATTTCATACTTTATTCTACATTGAAATTGTTTCTATTAATCTTAACTTAGATTTGTGTTGCTAATTTGATTTCTCTACTTTTTGGGTTTTTAATTAAATGTGTTTGAAGCTTGTTGGAGATGTTTAAGCATTTGTTTATTTTTTTTACAAGCTTATTATAAGTAATTAAGCTTATAAGATTAATTACTGATCAAAGTTGTGATTCTAGAGTTACTTAGCCCTTCAAAATAACCTATAATTATTCTTGAGTTGTTTCATGATGGTGAGACTTGATGGTGTGGTATTGGATTGATTAAAGTGTTGAATTTTATCATTTAGTGTAAATTGTACAATTGTTGTAATTTGTGAAATTAGGTTCTAAACCCAATCCAATTTCGGGAATTTTCATATATGTGATGTAATTGTGTATATATGATGCATATTAAATTGGAATTGATTGAATTTGATATTGACATGTTTTGAATATTTGGGGCCAAATCGCAATTAATGGAAATTCAGAGGTGGTCTCGGCATTTGTAGAAGATTGGGGATTTTTGTTGCAAATTATATTTTCATGCATTAGACATGTATAAATCATTTTGGGGTTGATTTGGAATCAATTAAATATGCATTTGACAATTTAGGACCAAAATAATCAAATTGTAAAATATTGTGGCAATTCGGTAATTAATAGAAATTTGATTACTTGGGTTAAAATTTCAGATTTTAAGTATAAGTAATTAAATAAATAAGTTTATTTAATTGTTTCAAGAAAAATTTGAAATCAGAAAATATGTTTTTTCGTGTGTTCCGTTGCGCTAACCCTGTAATTCCGTATAGAACCCCAAAAAAATGGTATCAAAACGAGTTTGATGCTGAACACCCGATATATGATTATGCCTTTAAAACTCAATATTTAATTATTCTTGACTCTATGCATGCATGTGTTTATTTAATTTGATTAAATAAAGTAAAAGCATCATTTACGGAAAAAACCCTATTTGAAAATGAGATTTTTAATTTAATATGTATTTAATGCATATTAATTGTTCCGTCTTGTTAATACCTCTAATCAATAAATTTTCTGCGACTATATCCGGGAACGTGCCAAAGCTGTGAGGATATGGCCTGTAGAAATTTATATGTACCGGATATATTTAATATTAGGTGAATTCAAGCGAAAGCAGAATCCTGAACGTGCCAAAGTTGTTTGGGTTTCGCAAGTATCTTGAATTCATCATTGATAAGTTTAACCTTGGTACGCCTCCCTGTGAACGTACCAAAGCTGTCAGGGTTTCGCAAGTATCTTGAATTCATCATTGACAAGTTTAACCTTGGTACGCCTCCTTGTGATCGTGTGAAAGCTGTCACAACGAGTGATCCACAATGAGTTGTCTACCTGATGAATATACGTAGGCGAGAACGTCCCAAAGCTATGAGCTGAAATATATTCATGGGGTCCAATTTTCACGATTATGTTATGATTTGATTATCGCATGTTTAGTATTTTGTTTGAGGATTACAGTTTTGCATGAAATAGTGGGAGTGACATTTTTAGATTAAAAATCCATGATCTAGTTTATGCTTTATGATATAATATGAAACTGTTTTATCTTTTTATCTTCCACACCACTGATTTCGTGCTTATTTGATAGATTTACGATGACGACACCTCCTACCAATCCTTTTGCTCATATGCTTGATACAAATAAGCTAAAATGCGCTGAGAATTTTACGGATTGGGATATGGATTTGAGGATTGTCCTCAATTCTGAAACGCTGGTGTATGACACAGAAATCGGCGACGCTGTTCTAGGATCGCGGCCTAGTTGGGAGTACGGAATAGCTCGCGGGGAACTAAACCGGAGAAATAACATGGAGTCACCACCCGGTGTGAACCAGGACAAAGATTTAAGGCCACACTCACCCACCGCAAGGGAAGACCTTAAACCTGTTGGGTTCGGAAGGAATGGTCCCTTACTTATGCCACTTGTAATGATGTGATTTTTGCAATATCTTAACCGAATCTACGCAACATGCTCATGAACAACCTATATCTAGTTCATGTTCATAAAGATAAATCCTATGTCTAAGTTTGCATGCTTGGAAAGTAAGTCCTCATAACACACGAAAATACACGGCAATCTCATGAACATATTTCAATTATATAATGCGAAAAGCAACAACAACATAAACCTAATGCAAATTCCAAACGCAAAAACAAATAACTCCGTTCATTCGAATTCGGCTACGGAATTTACGTCCGGTTTCCATCCGATATACCACAAAAGAAAACACGATTCCGTTCATCCGGAATTCACATCATGCCTCAATAAACGACTCTCATGCTATAATATATTAAAATAAAATAAAAAGAAACGAAAGATAATAAATAAGAAGGTGCCCTCAGGTCTAACCTCTTTTTGTCGTCTCTCGCGCGTTACACGGCCGTCGGAAGGGTTGATGTTCCTCAACTTTCCTGGTTCACTAATCCAACGTTTTTCCTCGCTGTTTCGCTATTTGGGCTGCTGTTTCACTCCGTTTTTCGCTGCTGTTTTATGTTGTATTTTCTTGTCACTATTTTTGGTAATTAGAGGACTGTTTTGTCGGTTTTTGGGAGGCTGTAGGCACTGCATTTTTGCATATAAGTCCCTATGATGAGTCTCATTTGGAGACACTACCTTTTAAGTCACAGAAGTCGCGGGAAACGAATGTCGGAAGGGGAAATTCAGAATAAGCATGTCATCAGGTTCATTTCACAAGTTCACTGTTTTTGTTCGTGCTGCGTTCGTGACCACGTTCGAACGTCAAGCAGATTGCGGGCGTTCGTGTAGCGTTCAAATCGGCATTCGAACGATGTCGGTATTTCTGGTTTTGCTGCTAGCCTCACACCCAGCACAATTCCCACCAAAGCCCATAAAACATATCCAATTAATAAATACATATTTAACACATGAACAAAATTAAATAAAATCTAAAATCATATACCAATTTAACATAAAATCATGCCTAATTAAAATCAATCAAATATATCCTTCCTAATAAAACAAATATCATGCCTAAACCAAACAAATTAAATATATTACTTCCTAATTAACCAAATCTTGTCTCCAATCAATCCTTGGTTTCCTTACATAACACCAAATCATATCCTTCTTTAATGCACCAAATCCCTTCCTTGTCAAGTAAGGATTCACCCATCCCCTTTGTCTATAAAAGAGACCCAAAACCAAGACACTCCTCTCTCTCTCTCACGCATACACAAAGAATAACAAGCAAAAAAATTTCTCTTCTTCTCATTTCTATTGCCGAGCATATCACCCAAAAATCCCCTTCCATTGCCACAAAATCACAACCCAAAACACCATCTCTATTGCCGCACAAACCACCATTGAAACACTCCTCCGAATAGTAAGCTAAACTACCGAAAATCACAGCCCCATATTACCAAAAATCACTACTTAAAACATTCACTGTTTGACCGAAAAATTGCCCCTGGAACACCCCCCTAAACTACCGAAACTCACCCATAAACAGCAGCCCTTTAACCACAAAAAACAGTAGCCTAAAACATCAAAAATAGTGACTGAAATATAGCAGCAAAACAGCAGCAAAATAGCATCAAAACATCAGTGAAACGGAGGGAAAATAGCAGCCCGAACAGCGAAACAGCTAAGGGAAACATTGAACCAGTGAACCGGGGGAGTTGCGAAGCATCAACCCTTCCGACGACCGTGTACCTTACTTCCGAGAGACGATTTTAAAAAGGTTAGACCTGAGGGCACTTTCTATTTATTTTTATCCGTCTTTTAATTGTTTTATTTGTTTTATTCGCATGAGAGTCGTTTGTGGATGTATGTTGTGGCTTTGAAAAAATGGAAAATGTGTCGCCTCTTGTGGTATATAGGATGGAAACCCAGACATAAATTCCGTAGCCGAATCCGAATGGACGGTAGTGCGGTCTGTACTTGGGATACAACTCCACGTACCACTTGAGCAAAACTCATATTTTGTTTTATTTGTTGTTTTGATTCGTTTATTATCCGTTATTTAAATTCTGCATGTTATTTGTTTGTGTAATGATGAGATAAAACGTATGGGCTTAGTAAGTTGGATAAAGGTCATCTGTTTCAGGGGTTAAAATCATTTACCATGATTTTTGTCACGCCGGATGATGTATATTCGGTTGAATGTAAGATGTGTTCAATCGGGTATACAAAGTCCGATATCGTTGTCTTTATTTTTTTCTATGCATTATGATATTAGTGCATGGGCTTAGTAAGTTGGATTAAAGGTCCTCCGTTTCGAGGGGTTAAAATCTTTTACCACGATGCTTTGCTGCGCCGGATGACGTATATTCGGTTGAATGTAATATGTGTTCAATCGGGTATACAAAGTCCGATATCGTTGTCTTTATTTTTTATACGCATTATGATTTTAGCACATGGGCTTAGTAAGTTGGATTAAAAGTCCTCATTGTCGAGGAGTTAAAATCCTTTACCACGATGTTTTACCGCGCCTTTTAGCCCGTATCATATATTAGGTGTTATCTATTCATCCGTTCACGTATGTGTCATGTTGTTCACTGCATTTTGGAGGTCACTACTGTAACCCCATTCGAACGCGTTTCAGAACACCACATGAACGCATGTTTTCTGTCTCAGTTTGTTCGAACGCATTTACGAATGCTACTCGAATGTGAACCTTCTGTTTACCGTTCGAACGCGTTTACGAACACTACTCGAACGCGCATGCACTTGTTTCATCAGGTCTGGTCCCGTTCGAATGCGTTATCAAATGCCACATGAACGAGAACCTTCTGTTTACCGTTCGAACGCATTTCGAATGCTACTATACTCGAACGCGCATACACTGAACTGAGTCATTTTCATCACATGTCATGCATAATTATTTCTTTGGTTATTTCTCTTGTATCATGTAATCAATCATACTATTTGTATCCATGCATTGATCTATTTGATGTGTTCATGAGATGGTATTCAAGCATGATTTAGCCTATTTAGTTGTTCATTTTCAAGTATGATTAGTCATTTATTTTGCGTTTGGGATTTGCATTATATTTAGGTTGTTCTTTGTTTTCCGCATTATACGATCGAAGTATGTTCATGAGATTGCCGTTTGCTATTGCATGTTCGCCGTTATTCCATTGCTTTCATGCTTGATTGTACAATTATTAACTACGGCATGCCTATGATTGAATGTAATATGCTTATGACATTGTATGCTAGCCGTATTTATCTCTATGCATGCAATTTGGACATAGATTATATGCAAATAGGTTGTATGCAAATTCGGACATAGGTTTATATGCAAACTTAATATTGTGACCTTGTACTTATGCATGCGAATTTAGGAGTAAATTATCCTTGGAAATAATTGCTGTTTAGGCTTGGTTAAATTAAATCATTTCATTACAAGTGGCATAAGTAAGGGACCATTCGAACCCAACAGTTTGAGGTCTTCCCTTGCGAGGGGTGAGTGCGGCCTTAAATCTTTGTCCCGGTTCAACACTGGTGGCGACTCCATCATTCTCCGGTTTAGTCCCCCGTGGGCTACTCCGTATTCCCAACCGGGCCGCGAGCCCGGAACAGCATGCGTCATCTAGTTTCTTGTGTTCCCACAGTCTGGCGACTCCACTGGGGATAGAGAATCGGCCCTGAAATAATGTCTTGTAATATTATGATTTGTGCTTTAATTAACCGTGTCTACTGTGGGTTAAAAGGGGTTTAATCAAAGGTATTTTTTAAGGCTGGGTAATGGTTTGGTGTCTTCCTTCATTCACTACCTTTCTATAAGGAAAAGCTGTGAAGGCACCTAGATAATCATTTACTTGTAGCCTATTGTGATGGACTAATTTGGAGGACTCGTTGTTTATTCCTTTCACCAAGCGATAAGAGCCTAAGAGGCTTGGGTACTTAAGAGAGCCTTGCTCCACCCTCCCTCTGGGGAATCTACAACGGGAAATCCATCTGACAGTCAGTCACACACCATAACTCGTTGGCACGTACTGTAAGGTATGAAAAAGGTGCGCTCACTTGGTCGCTCGAACCCTTGAGTGGGGAGACCTAGTTGTGGGAAATCCTTCGCAAGCGAGAGTCTTTGTCTACACTCCCGCAAACCCACACGTAGACCGGGGTTATATGGCCTATAGCAACTATTTCCTTGTGCTTGTGGACCATCCTCATTTGGATATAGTTGGGCTCCTTGTCAGAAATGCGGACTTGTTGGGCCATTTAAACTGGGACGAGTTCGTATCCTATGACAATTGGGCCAAAAGCTTCTGAAATGTTGATGGGCCACTCTGTAGAAATTAATTATGTATGCTTACATTTGGGAACATTGTCGTTTGGATCCATTCAGACCTTTTGTCATGAGGTATGGGCTTGTTGGGCCATTTAAACTGGGACAAGAACGTATCTTATGATGATTGGGCCAAAAGCTTCTAAAACGCCGATGGGCCATTATATGTTTGTGTTTGGGAACATTATCATTTGGATGCGGTTGGACTTCTTGCCATAAGATGTGAACTTGTTGGGCCATTTAAACCTGGACGAGTTCACTCCTATGACAGTTAGCCCAAAAGCTTCTATAATGATGATGGGCCGATTTGTGTGAAAGTCTTAATAAGTTGATATATTCCTTATATCGCATGCATCTCATTCATCTCATGCATACATATATCCTGTTAACACCCTCTATGTCTATAAAAGACATCATAGATTCCTGTTGGGTTAGGAAAGAGGGAAGACTCACTAAAAGACCGGTAACAGATATGAGTACATCCGATAACGAGGTATCCCGGATAGATCAGTTGGAAAACGGTCTCGCCAAAATTACTGAACAGTTGCAAGCCTTGACTACTGCTGTGGCTGGTATGGCTGTACCCCGTGCTGGGGGGAATTATGAGAATGTGAGGCACGAGGAGCCTCCGAATGGGTTAGGGGATGATATCCCCGCTTTTGATAACGACATGACAGAGTATGCAACAGGCAGAGTGATTGGGTCTCAGGCAAAATTTCAGAAGCTTCGAGA
>SKCR01021559.1:0-17795 GCA_019454045.1 Zanthoxylum bungeanum | reverse complement strand
TGTGAATATAGAAAGGTGATTGTTTGAAAGTTGATAGGACTTGTGTATATATATTTTATTCATTTACTTGGTAAATGGAATAAAGATATATGTATATAAAAATCATTTTCTCTCTCTTGGACCATGTGTAGTACACGGTTTTTGGCAAAATATTTGGCCATTCACGTGACTCTCATTGGTCTTTGTTGTTTATGTATTTGGCCTAATTTTGAGACTAGATTCATGTGACACTCTCTCACTTTCCTTTGGTCTTCACGGTTTTAGGCATATTGGAGCCAAAAACCTTCCATCTTCTCTCTCGGTCTTGGACCGTTTTTCTTCTCCTTCTTGTTCTATTTTCTGCCGAAAATGGAGAAGCAAGATAATGATTTTGTGGCAAAAATCAAGTGCTAGCACACCTTGAGCATACATAGGTGATAGGGAAGCATCTTCTTGAGCAAGGAAGCTTGAAGCTTGGAGCTTCAATGGTGGTCTTCAATGGCCGAAAATGGTGGAGATCTACACGCCCAAAACCGAGCAGTCCACTGCATTTGGAAGCCATTGCCGAGCTTGGAGGGAGCTCAAAAATCGCACCTTGTTCTTCAAACATCAAAACCGAAATTCAATGTGAGTTGATTCCGCCACCTCCTTTGATGTGTTCATATGTGATTTTTATGCATTGTTTGTGATCTTGTGGACTTGATTTAACTCCAACACACAGTAGATTCTTATTCCTATAATAAAGGTTGCCTCTCCCAAGAATTTCGAGGAGAATTTAAATGAAAGCTAAGCTTTCACCGATTTTAATATTGGAATGTCTTTGCTAAGAAGCAATACATCATCAATTTATAGGACAATCATTGTTAGTGCGCTCCCACTAACCTTATTATTGTTGGACAATTATGACCCATAGCATCACTATTTGTAAAAGATATTGTGGTTTTTATACAAATTAACTATGTGACAAAGGAAATTGCTATTTTATCATTTTGTAATTAGATTACTTGAATATATAAATGATAAAAGTCCTTAGGATTAGTTCCGGATTAATAAGATATGAGACAGTATCAATCCACGAAAGGTTTAATCATTAAATATCCATAGTCGTTGTATTATCGAGACTGGACGTCGATAATGCGGAATAGGCAAGTATTACACTTGTGCGTGTTATGGAAGCGTAGCGGTATAATTCACATATATTTGGGTATTGGATACTCATGTAAGTGTAATAGGAGGTTCTGTTTACCGATGGTATGAGAATAGCTTCGCTCTGGATAAACCCCTCGGAATCCCATTGGTAGTATGACTATGTGGCTATGGAAATCTGAATCAGGGTAGGTGTATTTGGTCTTAACCTGAGACTTGCATCGCTAATACTTGCGACAATCAATACGCTTTGGTTTTGGTCGTCCGAGGCTTTAACAGGTTCTATGTACGCCTTTCTTGGTTTATTGAGAGTCATAGTGTATTAGGTGTGATGTCAAGATGGAAGTATCACTTCAGTCATATGGAGATGATGATCACGCAGGGATACATAATTGGTACTCTATTATGTTGCAACTATCGGGATAATATGACAAGGTCATGATTATCTGATTAAAGAGAATAGTTGCCAGTGATCTGATATATGCTTCGTATGGGGCAAACACAATTCTAGCCCCCGGCCTAATATGTGACATCCGATGATGGATCAAAATACGCAATACTTAGTATACTACGCCTGGTATAGGTTATGTATTCCTTGAAAGAATATTTCTAGAGAATTGGGTAGGCACGGTAATTTGCTAGAAGCCAACTATGTCTTGTAAATTGGTAAGAACGTGGTACGGGTTACGCACGTGTTCAGATAGTCCGACGACCAGATTTACTGCCAACATATCCAGGAATCTCATGGGTCGCTTCTCAAAGATTCACCGATGATGTCTCACTCGAACAGAATTAATCTGGGATTAATTATGAAAGAAAGAAAATTAATCTAGGATTAATTATAGTGAGAATTTATCTGGGATAAAATTCGATTAGAAGAGAGAGAACGATTAATTTGGAATTAATTGATTAAATAATATATTCGATATATTAATTGAAATTAGATTTCAATGCATAATTAGAATTGGATTTTAATTCAGGCAAACGAATTAATTTAGAATTAATTCGTAAGCGACTTTAATAATAATTTTGCTAGGGATAATTATTTAATTAAATTATATTTAATTATGTCACAACGGAAAATTTGTTTATTCAGAATTAAACAAACCCGGCCCGAGTGAAGTTGGACGTTGAGATTATTCGACGTAAATTCAGAATTTACAAGTGGTGGGACCCACTTGACTTACATCACTAGTTTGACTAGTGATGGAAGTAGTTGATGGTTGAGTGTAAATCTTACATTGCTTATTTCACACTCAATCAAAGTCCAACACACTTTGTATTCTTTACTCATTTGGAATGACATATACAGTTTTTTGAATTAGTAAATGGTAATAGATTTTTTGAAAATCAAATAACACAAAATCAAACAATTCTCTCTCCATTTCCAAGCAAAGCCGAGAGCTTCCTTCTCCATCTTAGAAAATTTTCTTCAAAATTTCTTCAAGCTATCACTATCAATGAGTCATTGAAGGTGTTAGGGAAACCAATCCCAAGAGTTTGGAACACTAGGAGAAGCTTGGAGCTCTTCAACAAATACAAAAGTTTTTGAAACTTCATACATCCATCGAACCGAATCAATGTAAGTCTTCTACACCTTCTTTGAGTATTCACACCAATTTATACTTGGAAGATCCTTGGCATATTCTAGGAACCCTACAATGGTATCAAGAGCCTTTTCTAAGCATGAAATGAGTTTAGGGTTTATATACTTTAATTTGGGGTTCATATGATTTAAGCATGATTTCTTCAAATTGATGGTTTGGTTAAGCTTGTATAATGATGAATTAGATTTATGCATCTTAATATTTGAGAAAAATTATTGGATAAATTTTCCCCAATTTCCTTGTAAAGCCGAAACATGAACCCTAGAATATATCATGGTGATTTTTGATTTTAGACCATTGGATGTGTTTTTAAAGCATGATGAGTATTTTGATTGTGATTTAATTAGATTGAAATAAAAATTAGATATAAAGTTTTCATATTGTCGTGACTTTAGAAGCCTGAAATTGATTGATTTTGCTTCAATTGTGTTGGGTATAAATTGAATAAATTAAAGCATGATTAATTAGTTTAATTGGTATTTTGGAAATATTGGTTTAACTAATTAATTATGACTAATACACTTTAATTAAAAATTAATATGAAATTTGGAATTTTGTATTAATTAAAATTAGTCTTTAATTTTGATTTGGGCTAATATTGTTGTATTTGGGCTTAATGGGCTTGGTTGGGCCAAGCTTGGTTTAGGACAATTCGATTGGATCCAAATTTGGCCTAAAACCATTCCATAAAGTCCAAATAGAATAATTGGGCCTTTAAATAATTTAATTGGACCTAATGGACCTAAATTAATTTTTGGCAAAAAGGGGTGATTCCTTAATTGGGCCTTGGCATTTGGGTTTGATCCATATTGGCCAAAGCCCATGCCTTAAGAATTAATTAAAAGCCCATTGGACTTTAATTAAATTGACATTGGATGTTAATTGGGCATTTGAGACCCATTAAGATTGGATTCAGAATCTAAGTCTAAAAGACATATAAATTAGTGTAATTATTTAATTTGGAATTGAATTTGAATTAGTATTGGATAAAAATTAAATTAGATTTAAAATTGTAATTCAATATAATTCAAGAATACGTACTTTGAGTACATATTCTTATAACGAGTTGGACTCGCGCAAATGAAATCATTGTTTGAACATTGGATGGTCATTAATTCAAAGATTATTTATTGGATTAGATTAATTGAATAACATGCTTTGTGCATACATGGATGTATTGTATGAATAATGTATATCATATGGATAATAGAAGGGTGAGGGCAATTTTGGAAATTATGTAATAAATTTAGAATTTATTAAATTGGACATGCGTGTCCAGCCTATATCTCTTGACTCTTTGTATTTCTCTTCTCACCATTTCCCCTCAATGTTAATGAGGTTCTTTAATGTATTATGTAATTGGGTAGAAGTTAGAATAGTGCTACCAGGAGAGAGGAAACGAAGAGATTGTTCTAGGAACAATTTGTTAAATATCCATCCGCATATCATTATTATTATTTCGCGCCTTATTATGCTTTTAGAATGAGCATGCTTAAGGGTGTATGATGAGACCTAATCAAAGATAATAAATTGGTTGGCAGATTATGTGAAAAACCCTCAATCAATATTAAGCATTTTCCTTCTATTGAACGGTTCTCTCTCAAGATCCAAGATTGGCATTGGTTTGTTGGCCAAAGTCAAGATCAATGTCCATCGCGGATGTGTTTGAACCACGAAAGCTTTGTTCCATATCGCATGTCTTGGGCGGTTGTGGCTTGTTGGACAAAGTCAAGGTCACTTCTAGTTCATCGACGTGGATTACAAAGCATTCCAACTGTCAATGGGTCCCGCTTAAGTGTAATCCTTAAGCTTGTTGAGCCAAAACCAGACTTGGTTGATTCAGAGGAAAATGTTAGGAAATATATTGAATATATTGACATATATATTGTATATATGTTTCGGACTTGAAGGTCCACCTACCGGATCTAGGAATTAGATGGGATCCAATTGATCTTAGAGATATACCTAGTTAAATATCATACAGCTTGTTGGCAAAAGTCAAGGTTGTGTGTTATTTAATGGGATCCTAGCCCACTAGGAAACTAGGTTTCCCGAGTACTCCACAGAGGGTTAGAGGCTCGCCGAAAAATTATGGGAGGCCAGTATTGAATTTGTAATTTCGTTCAAATACTTTCCAAAATACGCGCTTTCAAACTATTTTCGTCATTTTATACATTTATAGTAGTTGGACTAATATTTTATTATTTTTTTGTAACAGTTAGACTGTACCCAAAATCGTTAATTGAATAGTTAGACTATTGCAATTAAGATGGCTTGAAAGGTCAATGTTAGAGACATTATCCTGGGCGAAAATTTCTATGTTAGAGACATTATCCTGGGCGAAAATTTCTTTAATGGTGTGAACTTTCCTGATAGGATATGAACCTCAGGATTGTCCTGGGGGCTGAGAGATTGCTCTATACGATAGAGAGACCTCTTGAGCCTAAGCCAGGAATTGAGCAGATGCTTGAGCTTGAGCTTTGGAAGACTCACATTGATGAAACTCAACCGTTCAATCCGTCATGCTTACTGCAATGACCACACAATTTCATCGTAAAACAAGGGATTGGATCCCTATGAAATGATGTTGAAATTGAAGGACCTTCACCGATCTAACCTTAGATCACAGAGGTACGAATTGCAGAAGAAGCTCTTTCGCTCTCGCATGTCAGAGGGTATATTTTTTGAACACCATGTATCGTAGATGATTGCTGACATCGAACAGCTGGGACAACTAGGCATAGTCTTCGAGGCTGAGACTTCCATAGATTTGATCTTATAGTCTCTTCCAGACAGTTGAAGCGGGTTCATCATGAACTACAATATGATGAACCAAGAAAATACTCTTGGAGAGTTGATGACAATGCTGAAAGAGGCAAAAAAAGAGCTTTTAAATGGCAAGAAGCGCGAGGCGCACTTCGCTTCGACATCTCAGAATGTCAAGGCTTGGCCGAAGGCTACTGGAGGTGTGAAGAAGAAGAAGAAGAAGAGAAAGGGCAAGGCCAAATCATCAAAGTATTCTGGGAAGGCAAAGGACAAATCCCAATATGTTTGCCTACAATGTAGCATACGGGGTCACTGGAAGCGTGACTGCCGTGAGTACAAGGCGCACATGAAGGAAGTGAAGGCGGGCAAGGCTCCGGCTTCAGGTATGTTTGTTATTGAAATAAACATGTCTACTTCTAGTTTTAAAAATTAGATTTTTTATTCTGGTTGTGGTACTCATTATGTACTGATGTGCATGATCTACGGATTAGCAGGAGACTGGCTTCAGGAGAGATTGACCTCCGAGTTGGAAATGGGACTAGAGTCGCCGTTTTGGCTGTTGGGACCTACATTTTGGAACTGCCCTCGGGGCATGTACTTAATTTATCAAACTGCTATTATGTACCTGGTTTGACTAGAAATATATATATGTATCTTGTTTGACCTAATGTGGGTATACTTTTGTTTTCCGAAAAACATGGTGTTTTGTTTATAAAAATGATTTTGAGATATAATGTGCTGATGTTAATAACGGTCTTTATATTTTGAATATAAATCAATCTCAAACATATAACATGACAAACAAAAGCCTTAAATTAAGTAACAAAGATGAAACTTATATATGGCATTGTCTTCTAGGACACATTAACAATACTCCTATATCCACACTTTCGAAGAGTGGATACTTGGACGGATTTGATACAAATTCATATGACATATGTGAATCTTGTTTATTAGGCAAAATGCCTAAAACACCTTTTAGCGGTAAAGGTGCACGTGCCACCGAACTGTTAGCCCTCGTTCATAGTGACGTATGCGGACCCATGTCTAGCCAGGTTAAAGGTGTAGGGGTTTTAGGTGCTAAATCCGGTAACGCAGCGGAAGCGGTGGAAAATCAAATTTTCCGATTTCAAAAATTTTTCTCGGATTAATTAAATAAACATATTTATTTAATTATCCAATAATCAAATTATGAAATAAAATTCAAATAAATCATATTTAAGTGAATTTACCGAATTGCCCTTACACTTGGTATTTAGTCCATTTTAGTCCGAAATTGATCAAATCAATTTTGAATGATTCTAAATCATTTCTAAGATGAAATTAGCATGTTCAAAACATCAAAACACCAAGGGCAACATAAATCCCCATTTTTAGTTATTTGGCCGAATGCCTTCCAAAGGTGCCATTTTGTGCACTTTGTCATTTCATGCTTCAAAAACACATCAAGATGTAATCCAATCAACATGAAACTTTATATGCATCATATACACATCCAAATACACAACATATATGAAAATCCCCAAATTTGGAATTGGTCATGAACCCTAATTTTTCAATTTCTTCAAATTGGACAAATTAGACCAAATTGGTTAAATCCAATACGTCAATCATGTTTCTTCCATCCAATCCAAGTCTCAACACAATGAAACAACTCAATATCAAATCTAGGTCATCTAAGAGTGGGTCAAAAACTCTAGATTAGCAACATGGTTTCCAAAACCTTAAAATAACACTTATTACTACAATAGCCATAAGCTTCCTTCATCATACATGCTCTACACTTTCACCAAAAATTCCATCATCAAAAACACAAAGAATAAAGAAAGAAATAACCTAAGAACATCATATATTAAAGCTTAGATCCTATGGAACAATTTCCTTTCTAATAGTAAGTTGGAAAAACTTACTAAAATCCAAGCTTTCTTTGGTTTCTTCTTTCTTTCTCACAAGCTTTCTTTGGTTTCCATTAATGGAGTTTTCTTTGAAAGTGTATTAGGTTAAGATCCAAATGAAATGAAAAACAATATATACTTGTTCCAGATAAAGCCTTGGCCGAATTTGTGAAGGACAAAGACAAGAAATATTCATTTCATTTTCATTTGAATTTCATGTTACCAACTTGTCAAAATATCAAAAAACACTTTAATGATATTTCTAACAAAGTCAACAAAGGCAACAAAGAAAAAATATAACTCTTATATTTATAAAAAAGGGAAATGGATATTTCAATTTGAACAATTAAAACAAATATCCAAGAAAGTCAAATTCAATTTGACAACCTCTTCCTTTAATGTAAAGTCAAACATTTACACTTATAATCATTTCCTAACTTTATCATTTGGTGATATATTTAAATTTAAATTATATTAATCATTTAACAATTAAATAATTAATTAAATACAAATATATCAAATACATGTATTATATTTACTTTAAATATCTCAAATACATATATTGATGATATATGTCAAATACCTTTATTTGACTATTTAATAATATCATATATTAAATACAAATACACATTAAATAGGAAATGACGGTTCGGCCCGTTCGCATGTATTTTTCATTTAACGATTAAACGATTTATAAATAATCATCATTATTCATAAATGTCGCTCTAGTGCTCTACGAGTATGTTTCATTATTGAGACTCTCCAGATTCAGGTATATCCGTCATGAAATCCATTTCGTGTCCATAATCTATCCACCCGTAGATTATGACGATCACGGATAATCTCACTGAATCATACAGGTCGAGGTCATTGCATACGTATAATCCATCCGTCACAGGTATCCGGATAATACCAGAGATATAGATGTAAACTTCAAATCTCTATAGGTATTATCTCGTCGACGTATCTATTAGCAATCTCTAAATAACATTCAGAACTTACTTCCGAAGTATACTGTGGCCATAGATTTAACGGACTGCTAATTATATATGGACTACCTATGCTATGTACACAGAACTGACGGATCCTATCTTGATACACACAGGATATCCTGAGGATCGGTCCACACCCAACGAACAGGCGGAGGTCTGATCTAAATAGATCGGTGACGTGACTGCCATCTAAGTGTGGAGGATGTCTCATACATCCACAGTGGTATCTCAAGTCGAAGGACCACTATGCTACTCAACCCATGAAGATTCTTATTGACGTTGGTGTACCATCCATTAAGAATCTTCGATGAGTCGTTCAGTGTTTATCGACTATAAACACCTACACGTCTATACGAGTTTCCATAGACTCATGGTTCATTGGGATAAACCATCGGACCAAGACACGATATACGACATGTACTGGTTTCAATGGATTTAACTAACCGACCCGTGTTAGCAAATCTTGACCAGGAACAATGTTTGATAATATATATATATAGTAGTGACACTTCCCAATGTCAATTACAAACTAACTTTGTAACTGTGTACTGCATTATATATTATCGGGCCTTTGTCTAATATATAAATATCATTAAACCATATTTAGTTTCAATCTAATCGTAATCAGATCGAATATGTATATAAAAACAAGAGGTGCAACCATAAATAAGTAATATTATGGAATAAGGGGATGTTCGTATTCATGAATCAGACATAAATACGGTCCGGATTGGTGCTCTGAGCACCAACCCCAACAATTTCTCACACTTGCTCTAGTGCCAATCCACGGTATCATATACACATCTAAATGTGTATCGTATGCACATGGCCCTCAAAAGCTCTCCCAGTACTTAAGAGGTAGGCAATATAAAGCAGGTCCGCTATGAAATATTAAGTTTGTCAAACAAACTCCATCGTTTCCAATAGTTAGCATCATTAATATTTTGTAGAATCTAAATTATACATTAATATGACACTGATGCTACATCAGTATTATGCTACAGCTACTAAGTTGTCCAAGTATTTGGGGATCAAATCCAAAATACTATATGGACAACCGCAAGCACAACACCAATATAAAACTTCTAATTTATAAGGTCATTATACAACTTCATAAGTCAATATTTCATATGTTGCATCTAATTCTACTCAGTTAGTAGAATCCTTCGTGACACTCCCACTACATCTTTTGTGACTCTTTATGACGTAGACTCTCTAACGTCATAATTAGTCTCAAAACTAATATGACCCTAATGGTTGCAGACTGTATTCTCCATGAATTAGAAACTCGTTCTTAATATCTCAAAGATCACAAAGAACGTGTTTCAAGATCCATCCTATGGTCTATAGGATATCAAAATAACTCGTAACAATTACGATTAAATCGATATCTTTAATCGCACATAATAAAGTATTTATTATGTCATCATCAAATGATACATAAGATTGATTAGACATTCTAATCAATATCTCTTTCGAAAAAGGAATCATCCTTTACGAAAGATGAATACTTTATATAAGACACACAATAACTGTCCAACAGTTATACTAACTGTCATACAGATAGCCTAGTTATGTCCTTTATTAGATCATATCTAATGTACGATTAATAGGAGTATCTCACAAGTCTCTTAGTTTTATATCTTATATAAAACTTTATATCCTATATAACAAAGACTACTCCCACTGTTTTCACGGAGTAAAGAAGACTTAGGTAAACCTTTTTTACCTCACAAACATCTCATTATTACTATAATAATGATAATGTTGTTAGGATATATAACACTAGAAAGTAATTTGTACGCTCCCACTAACCTTTTATCACATATGTATTCTATATACTTTGACAAGATCAGACAATCTGACGATATCAAAAATAGAGAACACGTATTTCTGGAAGACTTATCCGAGTCTACAATAGGGCTCTGTACGCTAGCACAAAACTGCGATCTCAACAGAACACAAACTCTAGGGCTATTCCAGAATGAACTCTTCAAACAAAGAAATCACAACTGATTCTTATCTGAATAAGTCATTCAAAAAAATGCTGTTGGATAAAATGACCCATAGCGTCACTATTTGCACAGATCATGTGTTGTTGTAGCAAATTAACTATGTGACAAGGAAATCGCACTCTCATCATTTGTGATTAAATCACCATAGATATATAAATGAAGAGAGGTCCATATGATTAGTTCCTGGATTGAGATGATATGAGACAGTATCAGTCCACGAAGGACTAATCATTAAATATCCCTAGCCGGAGTATTATCGAGACAGGACATCAATAATGCGGAATAGGCTAGTATTGCACTTGTGCGCGTTGTGAGGGCACAACGGCATAGTTCTCATATATATAAGTATTGGATACTTATGCAAGTGCGATAGGAGGTCGTGTTTCACCGATGGTACGGGAAACAGCTTCGCTCTGGATAGACCCCTCGGAATCCCATTGGTATTATGACTATGTGTCTATGGGAGGCCGAAATCAAGGTAGGTGTGTATAGTCTTAACCTGAGACTTACATCGCTAATACTTACGATAATCGATAGACTTTGGTCTTGGTGGTACAGGGCTTTAACCGGTTCTGCGTACTCCACTTCTGGGTTTATCAGAGAGTCGTAGTGTATTGGGTGTGATGTCAAGACGGAAGTATCACTTCAGTCATATTGGAGATGATGTCACGCAGGATACGGTACTAGTGCTCTTAAGTGTTGCGCAACCATCGGGATGTTATGACTAGGTCATGCATATCCGATTATAGAGACTAGTTACCAGACATCCGACATGTGCTTCGGACGGGGCAGACACTTATCCAGCCCCAGCCCTAGCACGTGACTATCCGATACTGGGCCAATATACACAATACTACGGTATACTACGCTTGATACAGATCTATATATTCCTGTAAGAATATTTCTGGAGAATTGGGTAGGCATGGCGTTTTGCTAGAAGCCAACCTTGTCTTGTAAATCGGTATAAACGTAGTACGAGGTACTTACGTGTTCGGATAATCCGACGACCGTATTTACTGCCAACATATCCGGAGATCTCATGGGTCGCTTCCTGAAGATTCACCGATGATGTATAACTCGCACTTTAATTAATCTAGGATTAATTAGAAGAGAGAGAAAATTAATCTGGGATTAATTGCGGAGATATTTTATCTGGGATAAAATATTAATTAAAGAGAGAGAACGATTAATTTGGAATTAATCGATAAAATAATATATTCGATATATTATAAGAAATTGGATTTCGACGCGGAATTAAAATTAGATTTTAATTCGGGAACGAATTAATTTAGAATTAATTCGTTAGCGACGTGAATAGTGATTTCGTTAGGCGTAATCATTTAATTACGACGCGACGGAAAATTCGTTAATTTGGAATTAGCGAACCCGAGCCCGAGAGTGATTGCGAGCGCATTCGCATTTCGAATTCGAGCGCGGCACGCAAGTCACATCAAGCGTCAAATCGCTAGTCGCATCAATCGTCAAGTCACTTGTCACTTTGAGTGACGTGACATGACATGTGTCACTTTATTAAAGTGGATGGATTTGATGTGAATAGTTGATTTGAGTTGATGAAAAGCTTTTAAAAGCTTGAAATGAAATATAACATTTATTTATTTCTTGCTTTTTGAATTTGTATTAAAAAGATATATGTTTTATTTTTTATTTACTTGGAAATATAATAAAAAAAAAAAAAAGCTTTCTCTATCTCACATGCAAGACACATTCGGTCTTCTCATTTTCCTCTTCTCCTTCACGGTTTGGAGCCGTTTTCTTCTTCTTCTTATTCTGGATCTGCCGAACAAAATGAGAAGCAAGATAACGATTTTTATGGCAAAAATCAAGTGCTAGCACACACCTGGGTATATTATGGTGATAGGGAAACGAATTTGTGAGCTTGGATTTATTTTTGGAGCTTAAAGCTTTGAGCTTCCATGGAGTCATCAATGGCCGATTTTTGGAGACGCAAAAGAGGACCAAAACCGAGCAGCCCCTGCTGTTTTGGAGGCCAAACCGAGCACCAACAAGGCAGAAAAACGCAACTTGTTCTTCCTAGCATCAAACCATCAATGTGAGTATGTATTCCGCCTTACTCCTTGGTTGTATTCAACTCGTTTTTATGCATGTTGATGATTCTTGGGACTTGATTGAAACTCTACAATGGTATCAGAGCTATTGGTTGCATAAAACGAATTAGGGTTCTTGAGCAAATTTGGGGCTTTTTGATTTAAGCATGATTTTGACAATTGTTGTTTTAAGAATGCTTGTATATGAATAAATTAGAGTTATATGTAATCAATTTGATAAAAAATAATTGGATTGATTTTCCCCAATTTGCTTAATGTTGGCCAAAACTTTAATTTGGGTAAACTCAATTTGAGCATCAAATGATTAAATTGTTTAGTATAGTATGCTTGAATGAGGTTGAATTGATGTTGTGCATAATCAATTTCATGAAATTTGGTTGGATCCATTTTTCCCAAATTTTGGGCATGCCAAATTTGGGTAAACTTGATTTTGAGCATTTTTAATGAAATTGGATGATTTAGAATGCTTAAATGTTGTTTAATTGATGATTGATTAGATCATTGATGAAAAGTGTTTGGAACAATTTTTCCCCAATTTGCTTGTGATGGCCGAATTTGGCAAGTGCCCTAATGTCTTGGTTTTTTGATTTTTTTGTTCATTGGATGACTTAGAAATCATTTGGGGATGTTGAATTTATGTTTGATTGGGTTCAATTGGATTGAATTTGATTTGGGCATTTTTTCCCCTTATGGCCGAGACTTTAGCATGTATAATTGGGTTTGATTTTGATTTAATTATGTTGGACATGATTAATTGATGTTAAGCATGATTAATTGGACAAATTGATGTTTTGGAAACTTTGATTTGGGTAATTAATAATGCTATACACTTTAGGTAATTTAATTGGAAAATTTGGAATTTTTGAAATTAAATTATTGGGCCTTAAAATTGGATTTGGGCTTTTTTAAGTTGTTATTGGGTTTATTGGACTTTGTTGTACAAAGTTGGTTTAGGCCAAAATTGGTTGGATCCAATTAGGCCCAAAACCGCTTCCAAAAGGCCCAAATGCGACTAATGAACCTTTAACGTTTAATTGGGCCTAATGGGCCTAAATTAATTTATGGGCTTATGGGGTAACTCCCGGATTGGACTTTGGTTGCGGGTTTGACCCGAGTTGACCAAAAGTCCACGCCTCAAGAAATTAATTAAAAGCCCATTGGACTTTAATTAAATTAATATTGGATATTAATCGGGCTTTGAGACCCGTAACGATTAATTTGGAATTTAAGTCGTAAAGGTTTATTTTATAAAGTGTAATATTTAATTTGGAATTAAATAATGAATTAGAATTAAATGCGTATTAAATTGGATTTAATTATGTAATTTAATTTAATTTGTAGAATTCGTACTTTAAGTACTTATTCGCAAAACGAGTTTGACTCGAACAAAATCAAATCGTTGTTTGAACATTGGATGATCACTAATTATCAAGATTAATTAATTTGATTAGATTGATTGATAACATGCTTGTATGAATACATGGTTGTGATGTTTGAATAATGTATATCGGATGGATATTAGCCGGGTGGGGCGATTTTAGAAATTGTTGTAATAAATTTGATTTATTAATTGGACCTGCGTGTCCAGCCTTATCTCCCATTTCTTTGTATTCTCTTCTCACCTATTCCCCTCAATGTAAATGAGGTTTCTTTAGAAGTGTAGTGTAACGGGTAGAAGAAATATTTGTGCTAGCGGGAGAGAGAAAGTGAGAGATTTGATCTAGGATCAATGTAAAATATCCATCCGCATATCATTATTATTTTATCATATGCGCTTTATTATGTGTTTAGAATGCATGTTTAAGGGTGTATGATGATGAGACCTTAACAAAGATAATAAATTGGTAGCCAATTTGCACGCGAAAAACCCTCGTTAAATATCAAGCGTTTATTTCCTTCCATTGAGTGATTCTTACTCAAGATCCGAGATTGGCAGGGGTTGTTGGCCAAAGTCAAGCCCTTGTCCGTCAAAGATGTGTTTTAATCACGAGGCTTTGTTCCATATCGGTGTCGTGTCCAAGTTGTGGTTTGTTGGCCAAAGTCAAGACCACTTCTTGTCCATTGACATTGATTACGAAGCTTCCATGTCAATGGGTCCGCGCTTGACTGGGATCACTAGGTTTGTTGTGCCAAAGCCAAGGCCTAGTGTTGATTCAGAGGAAAAAGGTTAGGGTATACATTCGATGTATAGGCATATATAAGATATATGTTTGGGACTTGGATGTCCACCTACTGGATCTAGGAGTTGGATGAGATCCAATTGATCTTCGAGATCTACCTAGTTAATTATCATACAATTTGTTGGCCAAAGTCAAGATTGTGTGATATTTAACGGGATCCTAGCCCACTAGGAAACACGGTTTCCCGAGTACTCGACAGAGGGTTAGAGGCTCGACGAAAAATAGTGGGAGGCAAGAATTGAATTTGCAATACTCGTTCAATTACTCGCCATACGCGCTCATTTAAATTATTTCGTCATTAGATTAAATGTTAGTTAGACTAATATTTAAATTGTTGTTTTAATAAACAGTTGGACTGTATTATACTTGATTATATATAATTGGATTATATTAATCAATATATTTGAATTAATTAATTTCAGTTTACAGTTGATTTTATAATTTGATTATATTTGATTATATAGTTGGACTATTATAATCATTATAATATATATAGTACCACTAATCGTTGATTAAATAGTTAGACTATTGTAATCAAGATAAAATTGAAAAGTTGGATATTTAAAATATAATCTGGATTAAAATATTTTAAATGATTTAATTTTCAAATTGGGAATAAATAATAGGTTACTTTATTTGATAAAATAACTTATTATACCTTAAGCCCAAAATTAAGCAAAATAAGTAGAGCATAAAATCTTTGGAAGATTTATGTGATGATGACTTTAATGCTTAATTTAATATACTTGTCATAAATCTAATTTTAGATTTAAGAAGTATTAAAATTGCAATTTATAATTCTTGGAGAATTAATTGACTATTCTAGAGGAGATAAAGTCAAAGTTTGCAATTGGGCATGTAGCACGAGGTGCACATCGTTTCGATATTCCGAAACCCAAGGCTTGGCCAAAGGTTTGTGAAATATTGAAAAGATAATTGACATATCCCAAAGTGACTACCATTTGGATATGGCAGACACGAAGGAATTAAAGAAAGGGCAAGGCTCTTACTTGAAAATGTTTGTCTTAGTTATGTTCACAGCTAGTATTGAAATTAGATTTTAAATACTTAGTGTGGTACATAAAATATATGTATTGATGTTCAGAATCTGCTTTGAGCAGGATACTGACTTCAAGCTGAGATTGCTCTGCGAATCGGAAACGGGACGAAAGTCGCTGTTTCGACCGTAGATACCTAAGTTTAGGAACTACCCTTCGGGGTATGTACTTGAATTAGGAACTGTTATAATGTAACTAGTTTGACTAGAGACATTATCTCTATATCAGTGTTTAATCCGTTGCGGATAAAACCTTTATATTATAGAACACTAAGTGTTTTATTATATAAAGATGATACTGAGATAAATACATTAGATGTAAATAACAGAATTTATATTTTGAATATAATAAAATCTCAAACATATAAAATGACAAATAAATAGCTCAAATTGATTTGATCAATAGAGACTTATTTGTGGCATTGTTGTCTAGGACACAATTAACTAGACTCGTATATCCACACTTTTGAAGAGTGGGTACTAGGACTGATTTGACTATTCAAATAAGGTCTGCGAATCTAGTTTATTAGGTAAAGTACCTAAAATACTATTTACTTGGTAATAGTAAAAGGGCCACCGATCTGTTAGCCCTATTCATGGTGAAGTAAGTGGGCCCATATCTAGCTAGGCTAGATGTGAACATGAATATTTCGTGACCTTAACGGATGTGGCATCACGTTATGGTTATGTGTTTCTTTTGAAGAAACAGATCGAAACTTTTGAAGTTTCGACACGAAGTAGTAAAACAGATCGGCTATAGTATTATTCCGCCACGGTAAGACCGTAATGGAAAATACTTAAGCAAGTAAGTTTCGTACATACATGAAAGAGTATGGTATTCTTTCAGATGAGGACTCCTCTCGGAACACGTCAAAGTGACGGTGTGTCCGAACGGATTAACCGAATCATGTTAGACATGATAAGGCTAATCATGAGTCGCTCTGAGCTACCATTTCCTTCAACGGATTAGTTTAACAGTGCAATAACTTATTTAGAATAAGGTTCCATATAAATCTGTTTGACAGATGTCATATAGGATATGAACAGGGAAGAAACGGGTTTCTCATTCCTGATAATTTGGGTATGCCAGGCATAACGTTTGGATGATACCAAACTAAGGACCCAAATTGGATATGTGCCAATATAGGTTATCCTAAGGGAAACCATAAGTATAGTACTTATAAATCTCACATGAGAACAATGTGATTGTTGCTCACCATGCGGTTTTCCTAAGAGGAATACCGATATGCAGTGGTCAGTGGGAGGATAGTGATACTCGATGAAAATCGAAGTAATACTGTTCAAGGCACGAAGTCCTTAATGGAACACAAATAGTTCATCTATGATGAATCTATACCATTAATCTTCGAATACACAAGAACTGAGTAGATCGGATAGAGTCAGAAAATAACCTAGGGTATGGGTTCTGATCTAACCTCATAAAGATGTCAATCTTATGAAGGTTATACCACCGACTACGTTTTGAGGAAGTGATACAAGGTATCGACTCCCTATTATGGCAAAGTGCCATGAGTCCGGAATGGATTCCATGTGTTGGTTTCTATAATAGTCAAGGAAAGATTAAGATTTAATACAACAATGAATATATATTAAAAGATGAAGTATGGCGGAATCATACTCACAAAGATCGGAATGCGGATGCGTTGATGAAATGAAAATTTTCTCCTTTGTGCAGTGAAGGTTCGGCCAAGGGTGAGGGGGAAGCTCCAAGCTTTCTTGATCCTTCCAAGCTCAGAATTAGTTTCCCATAACACCTTTGTATGATCCCTTGAAGGTGCTAGCCTTGTGTGTTAATTTATGTTCCAAACAAAACACAATTTCTTCAAGTTTTTGCAACAAAAATAGAAAAGTGGAGAGGGCTGTGAAACTTCACAGTTTCGGCCAAGAGGAAAAAGAGGAGAGTGAGGGATTGATTTCAAAAATCAATTTATATTTATGCCATAATATTATTAAATTAATAATAAACTTATGACACAAATCATGAAATGGCTTAGAGTGTCAAACACTCAATTCCATGCAAAACCATTGAGTGCATTGTACACTATCTCCA
>SKCR01021558.1:0-17698 GCA_019454045.1 Zanthoxylum bungeanum | reverse complement strand
TTTAATTAACCAATACTTAAAATCTGAAATTTTAACCCAAGAAGTCATATTTCTACTAATTGCTGATTTGCCCCAAGATTTTACAATTTGATCATTTTGGTCATTAAATAATTAAATACATATTTAATTGATTCAAAGTCAATCCCAAAATGATTTATACATGTCTAATACATGAAATTACAATTTGCAATACAAACCCTCAATTTTTCAATAAAAGCTAAGAGCACCCCAAATTTTTTTCTTAATTGCAATTTGGACCCAAATGTTCAAAATATGTCAAGATCAAATCCAATCAATCCCAAATTTAATATACATCAAATATACATCAAATTACATTACATATATGAAAATCCCCAAAATAGGATTATGTTAAGAACCATAATTTCACAAATTATTCCAATTGCACAATTTATATTAAATTGAATTAATTCAATGCTTTAATCAATTCAATAATTCACCAAATAAGTCTCACCACCTGAAATAACTCAAGAACAATTCTAGGTTATAATTGAGTGGAATTAAAACTCTAGAATGACAACTTTAATCTTTAATTAATCAATTAAGCATAATTACTCCTAATTAGCTCATTAATTAATCACACATGCTAATCACATCCAACAAGCTTTAAACACATATAATTACAAACCCAAAGAGTAGAGACATCAACTTAGCAACACAAATTGAAGCTAAGATTAATTGAAATAATTTTCAAGTAGAAGAAAGTGTGAAAAACTTACAAAATTCAAAATTTTGGCTTTGGTTTTCCTTTCTTTCTTCAACTTTATCTCAACTCACTTTGTAAAATATTTGTTAAACTTGTCTAAGTGTTGTAAAATCAAAAACAAAACAATTTTATTAATTCATCACCTTGGCCGAATTTAATGGAAGGAAATTAAATAACAATTATTTGATTTTTGTTCTATTTTAATTGGCACACATATTACTTTAATAAAGTTAACAATTATCTTCCATAAAGTAAATTAAAAATGTGTTCCAATGGCATCATGCCATTTCCAAGCTTTAATAAAGCAAATCATTACAAAAGATATTTACTTTATTATTAATTTAATTATTTAACAATTAAATATTTAAAAAATAAAAAATAAAAATCTTAAATATATGTATTATATTTACATTAAATATCTCAAATAAATATATTAATGATATTTATCAAATATCACAAATTGATATTTTATTAATGTGTATTTAATAAAATCAAGTATTAAATACAAATACACATTAATTTGAAAATGACCGTTAGGTCCCGATTGCATGTATTTTTTGTTTAACCGTTAAACGAGTTATAAATAATTAGTATTATTCATAACAATTGCCCTAGTGCTCTACGAGTATATTTCATTAGTGAGACTCTATAGTTTCAAGCATATCCGTCACAAAATCAAATTTCGTGTCCATAATTCACCCACCCGTAAATTATGACGAACACAGACAAACTCTCTGAATCATACAGGTCGAGGCCACTGCTTACGTATAATCCATCCGTCACAGGTATCCGAATTATTCTAGAGATATAGATATAAACGTCAAATCTCTATAGATATAATCACGTCGATATTTCTATTAGCAACCCCTTAATAACAATTAAAATTGGTTTCTACAGTGTACAACGGGCCCATGGATTTAACAGATTGCTAATTTCATATTGAATACCTATGCTCTGTACACAGAGCTGACAGATCCTTTCTTGATACACACAGGATATCATGAGCATCAGTCCACACCCAACGAACAGACGGAGGTATGATCTAAATAGATCGGTGACGTGACTGCCATCTAAGTATGGAGGATTACTCATATATCCACAGTGGTATCTCAAGTCAAAGAATCACTATGCTCACTCAACCCGAGAAGATTCTTATTGACATTGGTGTACCATCCATTAAGAATCTTCGGTGAATCGTTCAATGTTTATGCTATAAACACCTACACGTCTATACAAGTCTCCATGACTCATGGTTCACTAAGAAACCATCGGAATCCAAGATTCCAATATACGATATGTATCAGTCTCTACAGGTTTACTTTACTGACCAAGTAATGTAAACCTTGACCGGGAACTTTCTAAGAATGACAACGTCATGATACAACTCAATGTCAGTTGCGACGCTTTAGCAACAGTATCATAACTAATCATTCTAGGGTCTGTTACATCTTTACCATATTAAAGAAGAAGTTATATAAAAGAAACTATTCATTTTATTCATAATAAAATGTTACATTAGTATTTACAAGGAAATACATAATAAAATTGGTGTTCAGAGCACCAACCCTAACAGTTACCTATCACTGTCCCCCATACACCAAACTAGTGGTCTTGGGGCGCTACGTATCACCGTCCCCCAATTAGGCTTTAAATTTAGGGTTAGACATACTAAATTGTCTCTAAAGTTTTTGGTAATCCTCGAAGAAAAATTTATCTAAGTGCGAATTTAGTTGAGCTAGGAAATTTCGTGTCATTATAGTGCTTTATGAGGGTCAGAGAGATATCATGCATCAGTATAACCAACCAGTCCTGGATTTTGTGTTAGCTCATTTGAATAAAACAAAGCCAAGTCCTTAGTCCCATAAAGATAATGAAAGATATGTATGACACCATTCTAATGTCGTAGAGTTGACGCAGAAATCTTACCAATTAATTTACTGAGAATGCAAAATTTTATCTAATGTATTGGGCTAAATATAATAGGGTACTAATTGCACTAATATACGGTACTTCTGGATCAAATATCTATGCATTATATTCTTTAGGACATAATAGATCTTTTTTAGGATCGAGAGATCAGAAAATCATTGGGCCAACTTTATCCATTTTGGAATATTTCAAAAGATTCTCAATTTAATTTAACCGTTGGATAAAGATATATTTAGGTTTGTACTCAGTTTACAGCCTGAGAAAGTACTTAATTTTCCCAATATTTAAAAAATATCTTTTCAAATATTCATCAATTGTTTAGAAGCTCTTCAGGAGTTCCAAATAAGTTCATGTTATAGACATATACTGTTATAAATGCAAATATAGATTTAGACTTTCTAATTAATACATATTGGCAGATAAAATCATTTATGTATTATTCCTTAATCAAATATTCACTCAAACGATTATACCATATGGATTCAGATTATTTTAATCCATATAAAGATCATTGTAATCTGATTGAATACAATTTATGATCTTTTTATTTATATGCTTCAAGCATTTTCAATCTTTCGGGGATTTTAATATAAATATCAGTGTCAAGTGGCCTAAATATTCGTGAGACATATATCAAGTCTTTTAAATACTGCCAAACTTATTAAAAATTGAAACGTAATAGTATTCATCACATCAGAATACCTTTATAGTCAATATTAGGTCTCTAAATGAAATCACATGCGCGTTTTATATGTAATTATCTCGTTATGTTTATTACGTTTCTTTATGAATACACATTGATATCCAACATCTTAAGATGTCTAGACTACATGTCCAAATACTTGATGTTTGGCTGAAGAAATCAATTCTGCTTGAATTTCTTCTTTCCATTGAAGCTAATCATGTATTTGTCTACATTCATCGACAGTTTGAGGTTCAAAATCATTTGTAATTTCAGTAGCTACTGTGAACACAAATACATTATCGATGACTAATTCATTACGTTCCCGCATTTCGTTAGTATAAATATAATTTGTAGACTTTTTCTCTTTAGAAGCTTTTGTTTTTTAGGGACTTATGTTTCTTCAGGGACTTAGGTCTCTTCAGGGATCACTATTTCTCCTTAAACTATTGATTCTGAGAATATGAGTGTATTTATTGCTCGAGCATTATTTGTAACAAAATCATGATCTTTTATTTTCCTTTTCAAGGGAATGATATATTTTGAATCATATGGTCTCCCAAACTTCTAACGTGTAACTGATAATCAATTAGCTATTTTTACACTAGATTATTCAACAGGAACAAGCACCTAAGTTAGTGTATTATAACAACTGATATATGTGACTTGGTTACTTTTGATGTCTATATAAATACATCACGTAATTGATTTACAATTTGCTGTAAATAAGCTATAATTCGCACTTCATTCTCACATTGACTGTTATGATAATCTAAATGAGACATAGTAATTTAATGCTAAGAAAGTTTGTGGCTTACTTCATTAAGCTTCATTTCTTTTAAAAAGAGGAAAATTGTCTCATTTAAATGAAAATCTGTTAGAAGTTGTAATTACTCACAAGATTATCAATTAGGTCAGTATGACCATATATAATATTACTTCAAGCAATATTAATATCTAAAAGTCAAACACAAACAAAGTACATAGTATAAAAATATTAAGTATTAATTCACATCCAATTTTCTATGTTTAGTTTCAAAGAGATTCGACATGTTAAAGTGGATAAGATCTGCTGGATCTTTAGCCACTGATTACGCCCAAAGAGTACTTGCGATTATCGCAGTATAGTTGGGTTGTCGATTCCTTAGAAAGATGGTTACAACGAACTGATTTACTTAAACAAAAACGTTAGCAATAACTTAATGAAAAGAAAGATTGAATTGGTAATTAAAGTAAAGATTAATAAAAACAATTAAAAGATATCAATATAGAGAGGCAGCAAAGCGTCAGGAATCCCTCTTGTATCAAATCCCTATATTCAGTTATTGATTCCGTTTTATTACTCAATTGAAGGTTTCACATCCCAAATCAAAAATCGGAAGATATTCAATTCTAAACATTTAAATTCTAAGTTAATCATGATTTGCTTTCTCTATGTTAACATCACACAAGTTATCGTTATGACCTATCTAACGTCGACAATATACCCTCAGGAATACTGCAGCAGAAGACCAACTCATAAAACAACTTTACCAGTCACAACTAGGTTCCCCAATCACACATAGAAAAAGCATGACTGAATCTATATGCAAGTTGAATAAACACAGTTTCTCGATTTATAAAATGAAAGATAATAAAGAATAATAAACATCAATTGTATTAAACGTTTAAGAGTATTTAGGAATCAAGAACATAAACATAAGAATTCAAATACAAGAGTTCATCGTTAGCTTTGCCTAGGAGAGTAGTTCTCCATAAAGGAAAGAGACATAACCTGAAGAAATTGCAGCAGCATCCTGTCTATTATGAAGTTTGTTCGTTCTTCAATCTCAAAATTGTGTTTGTGGCTTTTTGTTGTGTGTTTCTTCTCTCTTTCTCTCATCTTTTCTTTTCTCTTAGGGTTTTGGACGAGCTTGGGTTTATATAGAGAAGTATCGGAGGCCTTATTTACGTAAAAATGAACTAAACAAAAAACCCTGGAATACGCTTCCGTGTCGCAACGCGTGGCCATTACGTGTCGCGACGCGTGGCCAGTTTTCTGGTTTCTCCGATTCTGTGATTCAGCTCTTCCCGTGTGTTTCTGATCGTCCGTAAGGTACCGAAACATGTGTAATTGCTCCAATCTTCATGTTCCACTAATAACAAGACACAAAATATAATATAATTAAGATTAAATACATGATAATCAAGCTGAATTGGCAATGTTCAAAGTACACTTTCATGCACTTATCACAACCCCCCAACCAGCTTATTGCTATATTCCCTAGCAATTCAAGCGTAAAAATAAAATAAGAACTAACTAAAAAATAAATAAAACTATCCAAGCCACTTTTGTAAGGATCACGATTGTATTTAGCGTATGCAACAAGCCTTTAAACCTCTAGGTGTCCATAGTGGACGAGTTATAGTCTCGTTAGGGCATACATCGACGTTACCCACAAACATCATTAAAAACACATGCAATCATGCAAAAATAGCAAAATGAAATAATCCCAATAGTTACACATATTATTGTCCTCAAAGGATGCCTAGTAATGAAATCAGAGAAACTTTCAAAGTACTGAATATAACTCAAATCCAAGTCCTGGAATAAATCATCTAAGCCAGACTCACATTGTGTATGTGTAAAGGTTCATTCACAGCGTGATTCATTGGTAAGCCAACTCAATGATTTCATTTAAAAATTGGGATCCGATGGGTCAAACCAGCCTAGATATCTCAATTATGCTATGAAATTGCCTTTCGATGCTCAATATGGTATGATTTTTTATTTTATTGTCTCTTTTTTTTTCTTTTTTATTTCTTTCAACATACCTATCCTTTAAGGTAGCATTTCTCCTCATGGTGGTCCTAACACTCGCCCATGGGTAGCTTTACGCTTATCGGTTATAGGTGGTTTAATTTCTTTATTTTGAGACTTTTTCTTTTTATTTTTAACCATACCACACATCATAACACTAGCAAATCAGGATATACGTCTAAGCAAATGGACATTCATCGACATGCAATTTCTTCAACTAGTCACCTTGCTAACTACCTAGGTTCTTACTGTTAAAAACCTATAGTTAAGTGCTTACGAGTCTAATCTAGATCAACTACTCAAGGCATCAGATAAAAGTACATTAAAGAACTTATCATTTCTAAGTTTTCACCCTAAAGCAAACAATATAATCATTGGACTTATGCTTTACTATTAAGGATTAAAAAAATAAATTTTTTATATAACAAGTATTATATAACAGGTATTATCATGCATATGTATACACCCCCACACTTAAAACTTGCATTTTACTCAATGTAAGATAAATATAAAGAAAAGTAATTAAGGAACAACACTACCAGACACAACGTTGATCAGGTTCCTGCTGGTAAGATTTGGGTTGTGTGACTGTGAAAGTTGCACTGAACACCTGCATAAATACTTATGCAAACAATAAACATGCAATTAGCACAGAATAAAATAAAACTATAGTAAATAAAATAAAATAAAATAAAATAAAATAAAATGAAATGAAATAAATGCAGATGCAAGGGTTACCTCCCCGATAGCGCTAAGTTTAACGTCTTCAGTCAGACGCAATCACCCAATTTGTCATGGTGGCTTCCATGTAGCGGACCAAATAGTCCAATGTTCTTTATTCTTTGGTAGACACTGGTGTTGAAGACATGAAAAAGAATTTATGGCGGGCTGCGACGTTGTATCCATCGAACCCCCAAGGTCTACTGATGGTTGAGATTTTAGGCTGCATGGAAGGAAAAATTGGTTGAACCTCCGCTTTAACTTTCCAGAGATCATCTTTAAGTGAGCACTAACTCTCCTTTTTCCTCTTTTCATGCTTCTTTGGGATCAGTTCCAGTTCAGAGGGGGTTAGATTCATGTTGTGCAAAGGCTATTTCTGGAAAGACTGTGTCTATCAGGTATGTATATTGGCATTCAACATCATCTCGTTGTTGTTTCTCAACATGAAAGATATTCACCTCCATTGTCATATTCCTAAATGATAGCTTCATGAGACTGTTCCTGCATTTGATAAGTGCATTAGCTGTAGCAAGAAAATGTCTACCTAAGATGAGAGGAATTTTTGACTCAGTGTCAACTACAGACTGCGTATCTAAAATCAGAAAATCAACAGGGTAGTAGAATTTATAAATTTACAGTAAAAACATCATCAACTACTTCCCTTGGTGCTCTAGTAGAGCGATCAGCTAACTGTAAAACCACATATGTAGGTTTAATATCTCCAAGTCATAACTGCTTATAGATAGAGTATGGCATCAGATTAACAATAGCACCAAAATCTAATAAAGCTTGACCGAACTCATGTGTGCCAATGTGGCAGGTAATGGTGGGACATCCTGGATCTTTGTATTTTGGTGGAGTCATCTGTTCAATTAATGCAGTCTTCTTCACATTATGCTTCATCTTCATGGTGCATAGATCCTTCAAAACCTTCGCATAAGTAGAAACTTGTTTTATCATATGTAACAAAGGAATGCTAATTTTTACCTACTTTAAATGTTCTAGGATCTCACCATTAGGGTCTGTAGCTCTTGCAGTAGGCCTAAGAGTTTGAGGGAAATTGTAACGACCGGTAGTTTTTACTACCGCGTACAGTGGTACTGTTACGTACGAGACGAAGACACATAAAATAAATTATGTTGAGACTCAAATATACTCATGGAAAAACTTTGGGGACAATCGGTAAATTCCTCGAAGTCCCGGGATGAGACTGTATATAGTTCCCTTTGGATAACCCGTGGTATTTGAGGCGTAACTTTTTCACATGAACTCCGATTTTTATAAATTTTATATCGTCGGAAAGAATATTTTCCCAAATTCGGACCAGAAGCTGGCCAACAACGCAAGTCAAAATCCTGATGAATAGTAATTTTGGACCCAAATGCAAAAATCTCAATTTTTCTCCAAACTTCCACAATCTTCTCCAACTTTCCAAATATCAAATGACCCCACTATATAAGAGTTCACTTTTCAATAATTCACAAAAAATCAAAAAAAAAATGAAAAGCAATGAAGAAGAAGCCGAGAGGAAGAGGAGGAAGAAAATAGAAGAAGAGGAATAATAATAATAATAATAAGAAGAAGAAGAAGAAGAAGAAGAAGAAGAAGAAGAAGAAGAAGAAGAAGAAGAAGAAGAAGAAAAAAGAAGAAGAAGAAGAAGAAGAAGAAAAAGAAAAGAAATAGAGGTAATATTAGTAACAATGGAGGGCTTAAAATATGAAGAAAAATCAAGAAAATGAAGGTAAAAAAACTTGACCCAAAACTTGACTTGTTTAATTTTGGAAGTATAAAGGTAGATTAGAGATGATGGCATGTTAGGGGTTGTATATTGATGGTTTATAAGTAAAGAAATGGGTTATGGAGTTAAGTGTTTGAGTTTGAGAAATTTAAAGTTTGATTTAAGAATAATGGGTTTCTGATTAAATGAGTAGTTAATGATGATAACTTGGTAGTTTAATATGTGTGGAATTGATATGATTTGATGGATTGTATATTGAAAGTGATATGAAAGTATTAAGGATGTTTTTTTGGGTGAGAAACACATGAGAAAAGAATTCAGAAACCTGGTAATTAGGTCTGTGTCGCGACGCAGATGGGCACGTGTCACGATGCGTGCTCGGGATCATGAGATTCGGCACTGGTTGGTTCGCGTCGCGACGTGTGAGGAGTTTGAGTCTCGACGCGCGCAACATAATTTCCAAAATCAGTTGTAAATCATTCCAAATCAACTTTAAACCATCCTAATTCCACCATAGAGTGTTAGAGACCACCATTGGGGTCTCGTATCAGTTGATATGCATACATCGCATCTTATTCTACACACGATATACTAAGTAATGATATCACATACTTGAATTGAAAAGTTTAGCCTAGTTCCGAAATTATCTCATGGTATATAATCTAACCAAGTTACCGCTTATAGATCATTGCAGGAGTTGCAATTTCCTTCGACAAACTAATATAGTGCCAGTCAGATTCCAAAGCTGTGAGTGGACCTCTTTTCTCAAACTGAATTTATTAAGTTTTTATTAAGTATGGGGGACGGCGATATGTAACGCCCTCATACGTCAAGGTTTTTCAGATACAGAGAAGCTCACAGTTTTCAGACTTTCAGAATGCAGTTTTCAGAAATCAGATTTTAGAAATAGTTTTCGAAAACCAGAGTTTCAAAAGCAGTTTTCAGAAAGACAAGTTTTATAAAGGAGATTTCAGACGAAGTTTTCAAAACAAAGTTTTCATATAAAGAAAATTCTGGAACTTTGGTTTGGAACTAAAAGTTTTTATATCAGTTTTCAGTTTTCGTCCACTCACTTAGATCGTACAATGATCTAACCCCCCCACTCCAAGTGTTTGTTTTGTAGGTATTCCTGGAGGACGAGCTCGAGAGGACGGATACTGATGGCTGTCACTAGTGGGTCTGAGTCCACCAGTCAGAGTATAAGTTCAGTCAAGTCAAGCAAAGTCTAGTTTCAGAAAATTGTATAAGTAAAGTTGCGTTTCAGTACTAAAGTGTAGAGTCGTAATGTATGTAACGTTAAGTTTATGTGAGTTGTATTTTATGTTAACGGGTTTGGGAAATTGTCCCATGTTCAAGTTATAATTGAGATTATACAGTAACAAAGTATTCAGTTAGTATATTAGAGGCTCAGGGGGAATGGTACGACCTATTCCCCGCCGGTAACATCTCCGGATTAGGGATGTTACAAAGATGGTATCAAAGCATGGTCTATGGATTCAATGATTGCAGTGGGTAGAGTGCCGGGGTCTTGTATACATAGTATTTACGAGATGCTTATATTAGGACACTACCTCTCCAGTATCCGATCCTCGAGTACGTCCTCAAGATCCATAGACAGGTTAGTAAGTATTTCCAAGTCCTCTGAATCATTTTTCCTTACTCTAGATAGGAATCATTCCATAATTATCCTAGAATACAACCCGAAGTTTAGTACAAGTTAGGGAACCAGATAGTAAGTTCCAAAGAAAGTTATCCAAGAAAGTAAACGAGAAAGAGAAAGCTAGAAGAAGAGTAAGGAAGGGTATACGAATACCTTAGTGATCAGAAGTAAGTAAGAAAGATATACAGAATCAGACTAGTACAAGAACCCATAGTAGCCAAGAGAAGAGTAAAACCCCAGCATGTAACAGAATTTCCTGGTAGATGTAAGACTCCATCCCTCCCTAGGAAACGTTTCCTTCAAGCCAATTCTATAGTCACTAAGTACTTCGTATAGATAGTAAGTTCCCTTAGTAGCAAGGAAAAAGCCAACAAAATAAAAGAAATAGAAAATCAAGGTTAGTCTTGAGAGTCCCAATGGATCGAGATGACAAAGAGGATTTAGAGAATTCCAGATCCCCAAACCCAGACCCAGATCCACAAGCAGGAAACAAGAATGGTTAGTTACCTTACCCCCCAGTAATCTGATAGAGACAAGACCTCAAACTATCTAGTCTTTGAACCCTCCAGTGGCACCAGATAAGGAAGTTGCCATGATAGAGCCTACCTCATACCTACCTTACTGTTGGACAATTATGACCCATAGCATCACTATTTGTAAAAAGGCTTTGTGTTTTTGTACAAATTAACTATATGACAAAAGGAAATTGCTATTTTATCATTATTATAATTGGATTACTTGGATATAAATTAATGATAATAGTCCATATGGTTAAATAAGATTAATAAGATATGAGACAATATTAATCCACGAACGGTTTAATCATTAAATATCCCTAGTCGAAGTATTATCGAGACTGGACATTGATAATGTGGAATAGACTAGTATTACACTTGTGCGCGTTATGGAAACTTAACGACATAGTTCTCATATATTTAGGTATTGGATACTTATGCAAGTGTAATAAGAGTATCTGTTAGCCGTTGGACCGGGAACAATTTTCTCTGAATAGACCCACTCGGAATCCCATTGGTAGTATGACTATGTGTCTATGGGAATCCGAATCAGGGTTGGTGTATGTGATCTTTAATCTGAGACTTGCATCACTATTACTTGCGATAATCAATTTACTTTGGTATTGGTCGTCTGTAGATTTAACAGGTTATGTGTACGCCTCTATTGAGTTTACTGAGAATCGTAGTGTATTGGATGTGATGTCAAGATGAAAGTATCATTTCAGTCATATAGAGATGATGGTCACACATGATACGAAACTAGTACTATTAAAAGCTGCAGCTATCGGGAAAGTATGACTAAGTCATGACTTTTCGATTACGGAGACTAGTTACTTGGGATCCGATATATGCTTCGTAAGGGGCAGACACAGAGCCAGCCCAAGGCCTAGCATGTGACATCCGATACTGGATCGTATTACGCATTACATAATATTACTACGCCTGATACATATTATATTCCTCGGCAGATATTTCTGGAGGATTGGGTAGGCACAGTGCTTTGCTAGAAGCCAACCATGTCTTGTAAATCGGTGAGAACGTGGTACGGGGTACGCACGTGTTCGGATAGTCCGACAACCGAATTTACTGCCAACATATCCAGGAATCTCTTGGGTCGCTTTTCAAAGATTCACCAATGACATTTGACTCGAATAGAATTAATCTGAGATTAATTATGAGAGAGAAATTAATCTGGGATTAATTACGGCAAGAATTAATCTGGGATTAAATTCATATAGAAGAGAGAACACGATTAATTTAGAATTAATCGATAAAATAAATTTAATAGTTAAATTGGATTTTTCTATTTAATTTATTTATTTGGGCTAAAATAATATATCAGATATATTAATTGAAATCAGATTTCAATACGAAATTAAAATTGGATTTTAATTCGGGCGAACGAATTAAATTAGAATTAATTCGAAAGTGACTATCGTAATAATTTTGTGAGGCATAATTATTAATTAAATTGGATTTAATTATGTCGCGACGGAAAATTAGTTTAATCGGATTAAACGAACCCGGGCCCAAATTTAGTTGTGTGTTGGAGAAGCCAACTTAAATTTTAAATTTAAAAGTGGTGGGACAACTTGACTTACATCAAATGTCTTAACATTGATGGAAGTGGTTGGCTTTACTTAAATGCTTTATTTAACAACACAACTACCAAGTTTTAGAAACTTATTGTTCACTCTCTCTTTTCTTTTGCCATTGCCGATTCTTGTTCTATTGGTTTGGAAATTTTTTGCTTCAAAATTTTCAACAAGCTAGCACTTGGAGAGTCTTTTGAGGTGATAGGGAAACTCACCCAAGGTAGAAACAACAATCAACAAGCTTAGAGCTTCATCCAAAAGAGCAAATTTTTGAAATTTCTCCCAAAATCAATGTAAGTCATTCCGCAACTTTTACTTGATTATTTCACACACAAATCATGTTTAGGATCTTGGAAGCATGTCTTAGAGACTAACAATGATATCTAGAGCCTTCTAAATGTGATTTGGAATTCTAGGGTTTATAAACTTTATTGGTTTTTTTTACTTGGAGTATGAAAATTCAAAATTGAGTGTTTGGTTGATGTTAGATGATGATAACTTAGAGTGTGCATCATTGGATTGTTAAAAAATTGATTAGATCAAATTTCCCTAAAATCCTTATGTTGGCTGAAACTACCCTAGATTAAGCTCATGGTGATTTTTTGAAATTAGACACTTGGATGTGTAAATGGCATGAAATAATTGTTGAATGTTGATTTAATTGGATTGGAATCAAATTGCATGTCATTTCTTGTCAATTGCCGTGAATGAGTATGTTGTTGGAGACTTGAATTTGCTTCAATTTGTGTTGGATATGAATTGGAATGATAAGCATGATTAATTAGATTAATTAATGTTTTGGAAATATTAGATTAATTAACTAGTTGTGTTAATTACACTTAAAATGTATTAATGTAATATTTGGAATATTGTATTAATCTAATTTGGTTATATTTGGATTAATGGGCTTGGTTGGGCCAAGTTTGGTTTTGGACAATTGGGTTGGATTCAATTGGGCCTAAACCATTTCCATAAAAGTCCAATATATGACTTTTATGCCGTTAATAATTTAATTGGGCCTAATGGGCCAAAATTAATTTTTAGCATAAGGTGATTCCTAAATGGGCCAAGGCATTATGAGTTTGATCCATAATGGCCAAAACTCCATGTCTAAAGAATTAGTTAAAAGCCCATTGGACCTAATAGAAATGGCATTGGATGCTAAATGGGCCTTTGAGGCCATTTGGATTGGATTTGGAATCCAAGTCTAAAAAGACATTAATAAAATAAGTGTAATTGTTTAATTTGGAACTAAACTTGAATTAATATTGAATACAATTAAAATTGGATTGAATATTGTATTTCGATATAATTCAAGAATACTTACTTTGGGTATTTATTCTTAAACGAGTTGGACTCGCGCAAATCAAATCGTTGTATGAATATTGGATGGTCATTAATTGAAGAATTAATTAATTGGATTAGATTGATTGACAACATGCTATGTGTGAATACTTGGATGTATTTGTTGAATAATGTATATTGGATGGATATTAGATGGGTGGGGCAATTTTGAAAATTGTTGTAAATATGGTATTTATTTGAAATTGGACCTGCGCGTCCAGCCTATCACCTCTCATTCTCATTGTATTTCTCTTCTCACCAATTCCTCTCAATGTAAATGAGGTTTCTTATAGTGTTATGTAATTGGGCTTTAGAAGAATGTAAAGTGCTAGCGGGAGAGAGGAAGAGAGAGAGATTTGTTCTAGGAACAAATTATATATATCCATCCTCATATCATTATTAAATTTATCGCGCCTTATTATGCTTTTAGAATGCATGTTTAAGGTTTATGATGAGACCTAATCAAAGATAATAAATTGATTGCCAATTTACTAAAACGCCCTCACATTTAATATTAAGCGTTTCCTTACATTGAGTGGTTCTCTCTCAAGATCCAAGATTGGCTTTGATTTGTTAGCCAAAGTCAAGATCATTGTTTATCACGGATGTGTTTGAACCATGAAAGCTTTGTTAACATCGCATGTCTTGGACAGTTGTGACTTGTTGGCCAAAGTCAAGGTCACTCATGTTCATCGACGTGGATTACGAAGTTTTCCCACTGTCAATGGGTCGCGCTTAACTGGAATCATTAAGCTTGTTGAGCCAAAGCCAGGCTTAGTTGATTCAGAGGAAATATGTTAGGAAATATATTGGATATATGTTTTGAACTTGGATGTCCACCTACCGGATCTAGGAATTGGATGGGATCCAATGATTTGAGAGATCTACTTAGTTAAATTTTATACAGCTTGTTGGCCAAAGTCAAGGTTATATATTATTTAACGGGATCCTAGCCCACTAGGAAATTGGGTTTCCCGAGTACTCAACGGAGGGTTAGAGGCTCACCGAAAAATAGTGGGAGACTAGTATTAAATTTACAATTTCGTTTAATACTCGCTAATATACGTGCTCTATTATTATTTATCGTCATTATATATATTAGTTGGACTAATATTCATTTATTGTTTTCTTTGAACAGTTAGACTGTACTCAACACTACTCCATTTGCAGTTGGTTATATAGTTGGACTATAGTAACCATTGCATTTGAGTGTACCCGAAATATTTGATTGGATAGTTGGACTATAGCAATCAAAATGGCTGGAAAGATTAGCATTAGGGACATAATCATTGGTGAGAATGTCTTTAACGGCGTAAATTTTCCAGACTGGGAAATGAACCTCAGGATAGTCCTGGGAGCTGAGAAGTTACTCTATGTAATAGAGAGACCTCTCGAGCCTGAGCCCGGACTTGAGCAGCCAGTAGAGCATGAGCTTTGGAAGACTCATCATGATGATAACTTTACTGCTCAATCCGTTATGCTTGCTGCAATGACTCCTCAGTTTCATCGTCAGAACAAGGGATTGGATCCTTATGCGATGATGTTGAAATTGAAGGATCTTCATAGATCTAATCTTAGATCTTAGAAGTATGATTTGAAGAAGAAGCTCTTTCGCTCTCGTATGTCAGAGGGTACATCTATCGAACACTACGTGTCGCAGATGATTTCTGACATCAAACAACTAGGTCAGCTGGGCATTACCTTTTAGGCTGAGACTTCTAAGATTTAATTTTACAGTCTCTGCCCGATTGCTGAGGCGGGTTCGTCATGAACTATAATATGATGAACCAAGAGAAAAATCTTAGAGAGTTTATAGCTATGCTGAAAGAGGCAGAGCCAGAGCTTCTGAAAGGCAAGAAGCGCGAGGTGTATCTTACTTCGACATCCAAGAAGCCCAAGGCTTGGCCGAAGGCTTCTAGGGGTGTGAAGAAGAAGAAGAAAAAGGGCAAGGTTCAATTGTCACAGTCTTCTGGGAAGACAAATGACATATCCCAAGACGTCTGCCTACACTGTGGCAAACATGATCACTGGAAGCGTGACTGCCGTAAGTACAAGGCGGAATTGAAAAAAGCGAAAACGGGCAAAGCTCCGGCTTCAGGTATGTTTGTTATTGAAATAAAGATGTCCACTACTAGTTTTAAAAATTGGATTTTTGATACTGGATGTGGTACTCACATATGTACTGATGTGCAGGATCTGCAGAATAGCATGAGACAGGCTTCAGGAGAGATCGACCCACGAGTCAGAAATGGGACAAAAGTCGCTGTTTTGGCCATTGGCACCTATGTTTTGAACCTGCCCTCAGGGCATGTACTTACATTAGGGGACTGTTATTTTTACCTAGTTTGACTAGGAATATTATCTCTGTATCTAGTTTAACCCGATGCGGGTATACCTTTGTATTCAGTAACACTGGGTGTTTTGTTTATAAAGATGATATTGAGATATGTACTACAAATGTAAATAATGATCTTTATATTTTGAATATAAACGAATCTCAAACATATAACATGACAAACAAAAGGCTCAAATTGAGTAAAACAAATAAGACTTATTTGTGGCATTGTCAAATGGGACACATTAACAAGACTCGTATATCCACTCTTTCGAAGAATGTATACTTGGACGGATTTAATCCTTTCATATGATGTCTGCGAATCTTGTTTGTTAGGCAAAATGCCTAAAACACCTTTTAGTGGTAAAGATGTACGTGCCACAAAGCTGTTAGCCCTCGTTCATAGTGACATATGCAGGCCCATGTCTAGCCAGGCTAGAGGTGGATTTGAATACTTCGTAACCTTTACGGATGATGCATCGCGTTATGGCTATGTGTATCTTATGAAACACAAGTCGGAAACTTTTGAGAAATTCAAAGAGTTTCGACACGAAGTAGAAAAACAGATTGCCAAAAGTATTAAAACATTGCGGTCGGACCGTGGTGGAGAATACTTAAGCAATGAGTTTCAAAATTACTTGAAAGAATATGGTATTCTTTCACAGTGGACTCCTCCCGGAACACTTCATTTGAATGGTGTGTCGGAACGGAGAAACCGAACTTTGTTAGATATGATATGGTCAATGATGAGTCACACTTGTAGGGGTTTTTAGGGGCTAAATCCGGTAACGCAGCGGAAGCGGTGGGAAATCGTATTTTCCGATTTCAAAAATTTTTCTCGGATTAATTAAATAAACATATTTATTTAATATTCCAATAATCAAATTATGAAATAAAATTCAATAAATCATATTTAAGTGAATTTACCAAATTACCCTTACTTGGTATTTTTGTCCATTTTAGTCCGAAATTGATCAAATAAATTTTGAATGATTCTAAATCATTTCTAAGATGAACTTAGCATGCTCAAAACATCAAAACACCAAAAGCACCAAAATCCCCAAATTTCTCATCCATGGCCGAATGCATCACTAGGTGGGCATTTTGTGCCTTTTGTCATTTCATGTCTCAAAACACATCAAGATGTAATCCAATCAACATGAAACTTTATATGCATCATATAAACATCCAAATACACAACATATATGAAAAGCCCCAAATTTGGAATTGGTCATGAACCCTAATTTTTCAATTTCATCAAATTGGACAAATTAGACCAAATTAGTTAAATCAATTGTTTCAATCATCATTCTTCCATCCAATCCAAGTCTCAACACAATGAAACAACTCAAGATCAAATCTAGGTCATCTAAGAGTGGGTCAACAACTCTAGATTAGCAACATGGTTTCCAAAACCTTAAAATAAAGCTTATTACTACAATAGTCATACACTTCCTTCATCACACATGCTTTACACCTCCATCAAAACTTCCATCAAGAAAAACCACGAGGAACAAAGAAAAAGAAAGAAATAACCTAAGAATATCATATATCAAATCCTAGAACCTAAGGAACAATTTCATACTAATAGCAAGTTTAAGAAACTTACTAAAAATCCAAGCTTCTTGATTTTTGTCTTTCTTTTCTCAAGTTTCC
>SKCR01021557.1:0-11502 GCA_019454045.1 Zanthoxylum bungeanum | reverse complement strand
GGGGAAAAATATGCCCAAATCAAATTCCAATCCATTGAACCCAATCAAACATAAATTCAACATCCCTAAATGATTTTCCAAGTCATCCAATGAACAAAAATCAAAAATCCAAGACAATATTAGAGTTCATATTTTCGGCCATCAAAACATTGGGGAAAATTGTTTCCCAAACACTTTTCATCAAATTGATCTAATCAATCATCAATTAAACAAACATTTAGCATTCTAAATCATCCAATTTCAATAACACATGCTCAAAATCAAGTTTACCCCAAGTTAAAAAGTTTTGGCCAACAATAAGCAAATTGGGGAAATCAATCCTATTAATTTTTCTTCAAATGGATTACATATAACTCTAAGTTATTCATATCAACTTCTTAACACAATTTTTCAAAATCATGCTTAAATCAAAAAGGAAGCCCCAATTTTGCTCAAGAAACTGATGAGTGGTATTTATATCACTATTTCCCACTCATTTTACTTAATATTTTGTATAGTTTCTTGAGTTTTATGAACGTTTTGATGTGTTTTGTGTTATTTTGTAGATAAATAAGTTTGTCAGCACTTCTGGAGGCAATTTGGGGCAACACTGGACAAAAGCGTCAACCGGGTTATTTTCGTCTTCTGCGCGTCGCGACGCTGAATCAACTGCGCGCCGCGACGCCCGCGTGTGCCGGTTCTGCTAAAATGCGCCATGGTCAACGGTCAACAATTTGAAAAGTTTGACTTTGCTAAAATGCGCCGTGCCACGTGTCACCATCACATCCGATCTGCTAACGTGCGCCGTGACACGTGTCAACATCATATGCTGCCGACACTCTGACATGACACGTGTCGCCTCGTCATCAGCCATGTCATCGGTCAACAAGTCAACTTTGCCACGTGTGTGCCACATCATCAGACACATCAGCAAGTCAACCAAGTCAACGAGCCACGTCAGCCTCAGCCAATCAGAATTTGACACGTGTCGCCACGTGTCGCCATCCCATTGTGCCGACAAATGCAACACACGCCTACGCCACGTCAGCGCCACGTCATCGCCACGTCATCAATGACGTCATCACAATAATTGAGAATTAGCCGCCTTGACACGTGTCAGTTGTACAGTCAGCCGCCTTGCCACGTGTCGCCGTCTCATTGTGCCACGTCGACAAACTAGCGTCGCGACGCGCAACGCCTTAGCGTCGCGACGCGAGAACAGTGACCAACAGTGAATTTATTTTACTATAAATAGAGGGCCGAATTTTCAGTTTTTACACACCTTTCTCTCTCTTGATTTCTCTCTCTAGAGAGAGTTTCTCTCTCTAGAATTTTTATTTTTTTTTTTTGTTTTTAATTTTTAGTTTTGTATTTATTTTAATTACTTTTTGTAATAAAGTAATTTTACTTTTTACTTTTTTACAGTTTTTACTATTCACCATGTTGAAGTAACTTTTTCAGCTAGGGTGAAAGGTAATTCTTCTACTATTGCTATTTAGATTAATCTCCCTTAAAAATAATATATTAACTAATTAAAATATTGACTTAATAAGGAATACCGCTATATTGGTCGGTTGGTAATGTAATTTTAATCTAGTTTAAACCTGACTAATCAAGGATACCGCCAGACTGGTCGGTTGGTAAATTTATTTTTGGTTCCGCCTTAATGGCTGGTTGGACTTAATTTGACTTAATCAGGATACCGCCAGACTGGTCGGTTGGTAAATTTATCACAAGTTTATATATTATTTTATGGGAGATATCTAAATTAGTAGTAGTAAAAGTAATTCCTTTTACCTTAGCATTTTATTTTATGTATTTTACTTTTCACATTTTTACTTTATGTCTTTTTATGTTTTACTAGTCCTAGTTATTTGTTAATAATTAGGGGTTGTGATGACTTTTAATATCACCGTTTTATAGGGATTATTTTATAGTTGAGTAATTTAAAGGTTTATTTATTAAGTCTTAAGCTTAATGTTTCTTGTTGTCTGATCACCAATAAGATTGATATGGTAAATCTAAAATGAACTAGACATAGGGATTTTAGGTTTCAGCCTTAGACTTAATAGCCCACGATCTTCCTTGAGGATAGATAACCCTTTAATAGATTTTCCTTACAGGATAGGAATATACCTGTCGGGCGGGGGTAGCCATAATTGGAACTTAGACTTAATGAATCCAGGTAATGTGGTTGACATAGGAATATGGTTCAATTGGGTTATACTGGGTATTTGTAGTTGACCATCGGAAGAGGCTTTTACATAATTTAGTGTTTCCAGTTAATGAACTGATTTATTACACAAAAATAAATAATCACTTCATCTTTTAAATGATATTAAAGAATTCACAACCTTATATCTTTTGTCTTTTATTTTCCTTAGTATTTTCTTTTATCTTTTTATTTATTTATTTTGTAAAATCTTCAATCAACCAAATCAATCAAGCAATCAATTCTATTCTCCCTTTAATTAGATATTTGTAAATAAATAGATTCAATAATTAATAACAACAGTAGGAATTAAGTCCTCGTGGGATCGATATTTTTATACTACTTGAACGATACGTGCGCTTGCGTTATACGTGTGTGTTTACGCCGGTCAAGTTTTTGGCGCCGTTGCCGGGGACTTATATTTTCTTGAGTTGTTAATTTTGAAGCTATCTAATTTACTTGTATCTAATTTTCTTTATTTTTATCTGTAATTTTTATTTCTTTCTTTTGATTTCAGGTGACTTAAAATGGAACATTGCTGGGAGATTGAGAAATTAAGAGCCTTACAAGAAGATACACCCCACATCTGGGAGCAACAGTCCGGTTTTCTGAGGCCTGTTGTCGAGCCCAATGATTATCACTGGATGCCAGAACCAAGCAACCCTACATTTGCTCAACAGAACTCAATGTGGAGATGTGACATATGTAATGGTGACCACCCGAGCGATTATTGCGAATACAACTACCATTCAGGGTGGCAGAACTATCAAGATCCTACATGGTACGAAGAACCATCACATTTCACAGAATCACATTTTCCATCTTATCCACCATCTTCCTTCGATCCTTATCAAGAACCAGAACCATCAGAGGAAGATCAATTGATTCACATGTTCAAGGAACAGACAGCTCAATTTGATGCACAATTTCAGAGTAACACAGAATCCATACAGAGAATGACAGATCAGATCAGACAATTAACAGAAAACCAGAACTATATACCTCAAGAACCATTTCCAGATGACACTGATGAAGCCTTCGAATACCAATCATTTCACAATGACACTTCAACAGAGGAGGAGGCTGAGCAGTATCAACAATCAGAGGTATCAGTTCAGGAACTTGAACCGGCAAAGTCTCAATTTGATTTCTATTATTCAGATTCTGACGAGGATGAAGCTGAAATATTTGTACCAACTGCATCAAAAATTGAGGATGGAATTCTGTATCCTCAAAACGAAGATCTTGGAGATTCCATTTCACAAATGTTTGAAGAAGATCAACTTGAGCCAATCAATTCACCCGAATCAGAGGATGAAGACCTAATGTCTGACTCATCTTTTCATCCTCAGATGGAGCAAGAAACAGAGCAAATGGAGGAGCAAATGTCTGACCTTAATAAAGATCCAGAACATTCAGGAAAAACATCGCTGTGTTGGGGAGTACAAATCAAAGATATCACCCAGAAGCTTGACAGAATGGAACTCCCATTCCAAGTCAAGCACCATACGAGACCTCCTAATTTTATTTCTTTCTTTGCAGGAACTATTGGAGCAACAAAGATTAAAAAGGTGGCACGATCATTGAATAAGACAAAATTCTTTTTGCCACTTTACCGTTGGAAGAGACCATTCAAAAGCAACGCTCACGGAATTGTCTTTAATCGGACATCCAAAACGACATTGAAACCTCCTTAACATATGGATTTCAGTCACGTCTGGCTGAAGACGAAAAATTCAGCGCTAGCAGGGAGGCAACCCATGCAATTTGTTGTAATTTATTTTTCATATTTTGTGTGAACTTTTTAATTTTTTTTTTGTTTAATTTTACAGGAAAAATTAAAAACGGAATTTTTCAGGACAAAGAGCCAGTACAAGCGGGATTTTCACAAAAAAAAAAAAAAAAAAAAAAAAAAAAAAACCCTCAAAATTACCGAGCGTCGTGACGCACGGACCAATTTCAGCGTCGCGACACTGGTTTGATTACAAGCCTAAAACCAGCAGCCACCACGCACAGATCACTCCTCCTTCTCACAGATCTCACCATTTTCTCTCAACTCACCACCACCACCTCCAACCGTGAGCAAGCCGAAACCACCCATCATCATCTTCTTCCTCAAACACCACCAAAACCGAACCAGCCACCCTCACTTAGATCCAGCCAACAACCACGACGAGCCAAACCTCACCCTTGCCGAGCCGTGAACCACCAAACCGAGACCAGACCAACACAGCTGAGATCCACAGCCGCAACCATCGCCAAACCAAACCGTCCAGCCACCGTGAGATCGCCAAACTCCACGACCGAAGCTGAACTGAAACCATTACCACCCTTGCCGTGACCGAGAACCGACGAGTCAAAACCAAGCCATCATCACTGCCGTTCAGTCACCCCACCAGAAACCCAAGACGAGATCTACCAGAAACCAGAAACCCACCTTTGCCGAGCCAGATCTGCCGTGAACCTCACCACCGAGAGACAACCAACACCCAAACCGAGAACCAATAGAAACCGTGACTGAATCCACTGCCAAAACAGACCAAAGCCGAGATACTCCAAAACCGAAACCAAGCCATCACTGCCGAGAGTACCACTGCCAAAATCAGAATTTGAAAATACGGTAATGATTTGATAAAAAAAATTGATTTGGTAATTGGGTAAATTGAAAAATTGAATTGTGAATTGGTTGACTGTGGATTGGATTACGAAGTGTTGGATGGTTGAAATTGATTCGTAGAATTGGGGGCGAAGAAATTGAGTTTGAAATTTGGAGTTTGGTTGTGGCATTTGATAGATTTAGGTTGTATTGGATAATCAAAAATTCAGGGGAGACTCTGTCGGATTTTTCTGAAAAATACCAAAGTTGGGATTTGATTGATAATAATTTTTTAGGGTGAATTTTGGGAAGTTTTGAGTTTTTAGAAGTAATTCTGCCAAAATTTTTAATGAAAAATGGTCAAATAGCAATTATGGTAAGAATCGTAATTTGGACATAAATCTTAATCGGTAATTTTTCCTGTAAAATTTCAGCTGATCAGGTATTACCTTCTAACTCTTCTTCTACTGTTTAAGACATTGGGGACAATGTCTCATTTAGGTTTGGGGGAGGGAATTAGTTGATTAATACCTTGTTTTTAGTTTGTATGTTGTTTTTATTTGTTTTTAGTAGTATGTTATTTTTATTTTTAGTCCAAAATTTTTTGAAAAATACAAAAAAAATTGAAAAATTTTCAAAAATTACAAAAATATTTTGCATTTTTGTGTTTTTATTTTGACTAAAAAAGGTGAATTGGTAAGAGATAGTCGAGTAAGGAATTTCCGCTCCTGAGACGTATCTCAAACCTATTTCGAAATAAGTTAATTTTTGTTTATTTCATTTGAATTATTTAATTTGTGAATTCTCCTTAACACTGACTAAATTGGATCTTCATATGTTCAGTTGACAGGTATTATGAACTTACATGGAAACATACGGACATGAGCTAAAAATTGAAAAGTTTGTAATATTCCGTGCTATAGTGTAATTGGAGGAAGCATCTCTAAATAGTAATGGAGTAAAAAAAAAAAAAAAAAAAAAAAAAAAAAAAAAAAAAAACGTCCGAGATCCGAGTTATTAAGTCTGTAAGGGTATTTTAATACCTAGTGCCCTAAAACCAACTGGTTTGGGAGTCATTGGCCCAAAGCTCGTTACATGGATCGAAGATGCTGCAAAAATATATATATTATATCTGAAGTCTGAGTAATTAAGTTCGTAGGGGTGTCTTAACACCTGGTGCCCTAAAGCCAACTGGTTTGGGAGCCACCGACCCAAAGCTCGCTACATAGACGGAAGGTATTGTATATAAATAAAAAAAAATAGAAAAAAATCAAAAGAAAAATCAGAAAAATCAGAAAATTATTCCATTGCTACAAAAAAGGTGTGAAATCTGATAGAACTTTAGGACAAAAATATTACTCTCTTATCAACTGCACTTATGACTGTTGTGGGCAAAAATGAAATGATTAATATTTTGTTAGCTGTGTATATGGAGAATGGTAAAAACAATCGGAGAATTTACTTATTCGGTAATTTAGAAAGAAACAAAACAACTAGTAACTTGGAGTAGAATTTTCACCTGATTAGTCACTATCTTTCTTTATTCTCTTTTCGCTTGTCTTTTTTGCTTTTGTGTGCATTAGTTTTAATACATTTTTACTTTTGTAAAATGTTTGTGGGTATCATTGCTGTAAACCCTCACGAGACTACACTCGTCCACTAGGGACACCTAGGGGTTTAAAGGCTTGTTGCATATGCTAAATGCAACCGTGATCCCTACGAAAATGGCTTAGTTAAATTTTATTATGTTATTTTATTTTGTATTTTGCTCGAGGACTAGCAAAATGTTAGGTTTGGGGGTGTGATGAGTGGTATTTATATCACTATTTCCCACTCATTTAACTTAATATTTTGTATAGTTTCTTGAGTTTTATGAACGTTTTGATGTGTTTTGTGTTATTTTGTAGATAAAATAAGTTTCAGGACATTCTGGAGGCAATTTGGGGCAACACTGGACAAAAATGCGTCAACCGGGTTATTTTCGTCTTCTGCGCGTCGCGACTCTGAATCACTGCGCGCCGCGACGCCCGGCGTGTGCCGGTTCTGCTAAAATGCGCCATGGTCAACGGGTCAACAATTTGAAAAGTTTGACTTTGCTAAAATGCGCCGTGCCACGTGTCACCATCACATCCGATCTGCTAACGTGCGCCGTGACACGTGTCAACATCATATGCTGCCGACACTCTGACATGACACGTGTCGCCTCGTCATCAGCCATGTCATCGGTCAACAAGTCAACTTTGCCACGTGTGTGCCATCATCAGACACTCAGCAAGTCAACCAAGTCAACGAGCCACGTCAGCCTCAGCCAATCAGAATTGACACGTGTCGCCACGTGTCGCCATCCCATTGTGCCGACAAATGCAACACACGCCTACGCCACGTCAGCGCCACGTCATCGCCACGTCATCAATGACGTCATCACAATAATTGAGAATTAGCCGCCTTGACACGTGTCAGTTGTACAGTCAGCCGCCTTGCCACGTGTCGCCGTCTCATTGTGCCACGTCGACAAACTAGCGTCGCGACGCGCAACGCCTTAGCGTCGCGACGCGAGAACAGTGACCAAACAGTGATTTATTTTACTATAAATAGAGGCCGAATTTTCAGTTTTTAACACACCTTTCTCTCTCTTGATTTCTCTCTCTAGAGAGAGTTTCTCTCTCTAGAATTTTTTTTTTTTTAGTTTTTAATTTTTAGTTTTGTAATTTATTTTAAATACTTTTGTAATAATAGTAATTTAATTTTTACTTTTTACTTTTTACAGTTTTTACTATTCACCATGTTGAAGTAACTTTTTCAGCTAGGGTGAAAGGTAATTCTTCTACTATTGCTATTTAGATTAATCTCCCTTAAAAATAATATATTAACTAATTAAATATTGACTTAATAAGGAATACCGTATATGGTGGTTGGTTGGTAATGTAATTTTAATCTAGTTTAAACCTGACTAATCAAGGATACCGCCAGACTGGTCGGTTGGTAAATTTATTTTTGGTTCCGCCTTAATGGCTGGTTGGACTTAATTTGACTTAATCAGGATACCGCCAGACTGGCGGTTGGGTAATTTCACAAGTTTATATATTATTTTATGGAGATATCTAAATTAGTAGTAGTAAAAGTAATTCCTTTTACCTTAGCATTTTATTTTATTAGGTAATTTACTTTTCAGCATTTTTACTTTATGTCTTTTATGTTTTTACTAGTCCTAGTTATGTTTTAATTAATTAGGGGTTGTGATGACTTTTAATATCACCGGTTTATAAGGGATTATTATAGTTGAGTAATTTAAAGGTTATTTATTAAGTCTTAAGCTTAATGTTTCTTGTTGTCTGATCACCAATAAGATTGATATGGTAAATCTAAAATGAACTAGACATAGGGATTTTAGGTTTCAGCCTTAGACTTAATAGCCCACGATCTTCCTTGAGGATAGATAACCCTTTAATAGATTTCCTTAAAGGATAGGAATATACCTGTCGGGCGGGGGTAGCCATAATGGAACTTAGACTTAATGAATCCAGGTAATGTGGTTGACATAGGAATATGGTTCAATTGGGTTATACTGGGTATTTGTAGTTGACCATCGGAAGAGGCTTTTACATAATTTAGTGTTCCAGGTTAATGAACTGATTTATTACACAAACATAAAATAATCACTTCATCTTTTAAATGATATTAAAAGAATTCACAACCTTATATCTTTTTATCTTTTATTTTCCTTAGTATTTTCTTTTATCTTTTTTTTTTATTTTATTTTGTAAAATCTTCAATCAACCAAATCAATCAAGCAATCAATTCTATTCTCCCTTTAATTAGATATTTGTAAATAAATAGATTCAATAATTAATAACAACAGTAGGAATTAAGTCCTCGTGGGATCGATATTTTTATACTACTTGAACGATACGTGCGCTTGCGTTATACGTGTGTGTTTACGCCGGTCAGAACCCTAAAAACGTTTTATGCTCAAATGGCTCAAGATACCATTGTTGAGTTTCAATCAAGTCCCAAGGATCATAAATCATGCATAAAAGAGTTGAATACATATCAAAGGAGGTGCAGAATAACTCATATTGATCGGTAGAGATGCAACAAATATGAACCAAATTCGCACTTCATGTTTCTGCCTCCCTCCAAGCTCGGTTTTGGGCCTTATTGAACTGCAGTGGACTGCACGGTGGGGGCTGTTTTGATGCTCCTAAAAATCGGCCATGAAAGACTCCATTGAAGCTCCAAGCTTCAAGCTTTCCAAGCTCACAAACTCACTACCCTATCACCTTTGTATTCCTCCATGAGTGGGCTAGCAGTTAGATCTTGCTACAAGATCAAAAGCTTCTCCATTTTGTGTGAAAAAAACCATAAAAAATGAAGAAGAAAATCGGTCAAGGAGACCGTAGAGTGAGAAGAGAAAACCATTTTTTGGCTCCATTTTGCCAAAACCGTGAATGTTAATAAAGAGAGAAAGTGATGCCTTTTTGTATTACCTTTCTTTTATTTTATTTACCAAGTAAGTAATAAAAGATATACAAAACTTTTATTAAAAAGTCAAAAGCAAAAAGCAAAAGCTTTCAATCAACTTTTCACACATCACTTCTACTTTTACTTTAAGTCACATCACATCACTTTAATAAAGTGACATGTAGTCAAGTCACATCACTCAAAGTGACAATTGATTTGACGCATGATGTGACTAACGATTTGACACTTGATGTGACTTGCGTGCCGCGCTCGAATTCGAAATGCGAATGCGCTCGCAATCACTCTCGGGCTCGGGTTCGCTAATTCCAAATTAATGAATTTTCCGTCGCGTCGTAATTAAATGATTACGCCTAGCGAATTCACTATTCATGTCGCTAACGAATTAATTCTAAATAATTCGTTCGCCCGAATTAAAATCCAATTTCAATTCCGCGTCGAAATCTAATTTCGTTATAATATATCGAATATATTAATTTATCGATTAATTCCAAATTAATCGTTCTCTCTTTTAACGATATTTTATCCGAGATAAAATATCTCCGTAATTAATCCCAGATTAATTTTCTCTCTCATCGAATTAATCCCAGATTAATTAAAGTGCGAGTCATACGTAATCGATGAATCTTCAGGAAGCGACCCATGATATCTCCGGATATGTTGCCAGTAAATACGGTCGTCGGACTATCCGAACACGTAAGTACCTCGTACTACGTTTATACCGATTTACAAGACAAGGTTGGCTTCTAGCAAAGCGCCATGCCTACCCAATTCTCCAGAAATATTCTTACAGGAATATATAGATCTGTATCAAGCGTAGTATACCGTAGTATTGTGCATATCGGCCCAGTATCGGATAGTCACGTGCTAGGGCTGGGGCTGGATAAGTGTCTACCCCGTCCGAAGCACATATCGGATGCCTGGTAACATAGTCTCTATAATCGGATATTCATGACTTGGTCACAATATCCCGATTGGTTGCGCAACACTCAAGAGCACTAGTACCGTATCCTGCGTGACATCATCTCCACTATGACTGAAGTGATACTTCCGTCTTGACATCACACCCAATACACTACGACTCTTTGATAAACCCAGAAGTGGTGTACGGAGAACCGGTTAAAGCCCTGTACCACCAAGACCAAAGTCTATCGATTATCGTAAGTATTAGCGATGTAAGTCTCAGGTTGAGACTATACACACCTACCCTGATTTCGGCCTCCCATAGACACATAGTCATAATACCAATGGGATTCCGAGGGGTCTATCCAGAGCGAAGCTGTTTCCCGTACCATCGGTGAAACACAACCTCCTATCGCACTTGCATAAGTATCCATACTTAAATATATGAGAACTATGCCGTCGTGCCCTCACAACGCGCACAAGTGCAATACTAGCCTATTCCGCATTATCGATGTCCTGTCTCGATAATACTCCAGCTAGGGATATTTAATGATTAATCCTTCGTGGACTGATACTGTCTCATATCATTCTCAATCCAGGAACTAATCATATGGACCTCTCTTCATTTATACATCTATGGTGATCTAATAATAAATGATGAGAGTGCAATTTCCTTGTCACATAGTTAATTTGTACAACAACACCGTGATCTGTACAAATAGTCACGCTATGGGTCATATTATCAACACTTTGAGTATGTACTTAAATTAGGAACTGTTATAATGTAACTAGTTTGACTAGAGACATTATCTCTATATCAGTGTTTAATCCATTGTGGATAAACCTTTATATTCTAGAACACTCAGTGTTTCATTATATAAAGATGATACTGAGATAAACACATTAGATGTGAATAACAGAATTTATATTTTGAATATAAAAAAAATCTCAACATATAAAATGACAAAAAATAGCTCAAATTGATTTGATCAATAGAGACTTATTTGTGGCATTGTTGTCTAGGACACACATTAAACTAGACTCATATACCCACACTTTGAAGAGTGGGTACTAGGACTGATTTGACTATTCAATAAGGTCTGCGAATCTAGTTATTAGGTAAAGTACCTAAAATTACTATTTACTTGGTAATAGTATAAGGGGCCAACGACCTGTTAGCCCTATTCATGGTGAAGTAAGTGGGCCCATATCTAGCTAGGCTAGATGTGAACATGAATATTTCGTGACCTTAAAAGGATGGGCATCACGTTATGGTTATTGTTTTCTTTTGAAGATCACAAATCAGAAACTTTTAGAGTTTCGGCACGAAATA
>SKCR01021556.1:0-17609 GCA_019454045.1 Zanthoxylum bungeanum | reverse complement strand
GGAGACAGGGTCCGACTCGATACTAGATGAGGAGTTGTCGCAATTGGTTTTCAAGAACCAGATAACGTACAACGTCGGCCTTGGCACTTGTAAGAAGCCTCCGTCATCTGCACGCACTACTGTTTCTTCGGACACTGACTCGTGACTTCGAGACCAGCTAGCCACCACCCAGAACAGATTACATACTACCGAAGACGAGCTGAAGAAGACTCGGGAGGAGCTATTACAGGTCAAGATGGACAACGAAAGGAAGTTGCAGGAGTTCGACGTGTAGATAAAGGCTTTCCGAGAGATATTGGAGGCCTCACTCGGCCGGAGTGCATCGGGCTCGAGCGCCCCCCATCACATCAGCAATAAATTTTATTTCCATTTGTATAAACATTCAAAACATATAGTTTTAATATACTATATATTTTTTATTTAATAAATTTTCATTATAATAATAAAATAATTATTAGAATAGTTCATAATTGTGCTATTAATCGGTAAATTTTTTTGAAATAATAATATTTTTAAAAATATTAAATTGAATATTTCAAAGCAAAATTATGTAAAATAATAATTTTTTTAAAAAAATATTTTTATACTTATAGCATCGAAATTTTCGACGCTAAAAGAAATAAAAATAATAATATTTAATTTATCATAATTTATTGATTTTAGCGTTGAATATCTTCAACGCTAAAAGTTTAATTTTTAGCGTCGAATACGTTCGTCGCCAAATATGAACTTTAATGTCGGAAATTGTTCATTTTCGTCGAAGTAATTGGACGTAAAGTAAGAGATTTTAGCGTCGATAATTTATATTTCGACGCTAATTGTCTTTCTCATCCACATTTTAGCGACTAAGTTTAGCGTAAAAATTATTTGACGCCAATTAATTTTGGCGTCGAATTATTTACTTTTAGCGTCGATTATTTTTAATGTTAAAGACCTTATTTTTTGTAGTGGTGGAAGTATAAATGTGACTGGAATTTAAATATTTTTTTTCCAAAATCACTTTAAGATTCGTGGTTATATCGTTGTTAATATAAACAGATATACTAATAAAATTAATCTCTAATAATTTTAAATATGCATGTAAATAATTTTTTTATCAACATAAATAAAAATCAAAGATAAAGTAATCATACATGAATGCATTTATTATTTTCCTAAGCCTTCTTGAATTTCCTTCTTAAGTTTTCTTTTGTAATATTGCACCAAACGTTGCACCTCTAGTTGACACACTATAACTCGTCCACGAACAAATCGCTTCCACGTTTGAGAACTAAGAAAACCCTTTTTTCTTTCTTGGATGTTGAAGTCTTAGATTAGGGTTTAAGAAACTACTTTCCTTGAATTAAACTTGGAACAGTTTGGGAACAACTAAGAGAGAAAGAGTTTGTGTGTGTTTCAGCCAGGGAGGAAATCTTCCTTCTTGGCCGAATTTTGACTCATTTAAATGGATGATGATTGCCTTTGATTGTATCCCAATATAATAAAAATAATTTAAGATCAAATCGCTTCCATGTTTGAGAACTAAGAAAACTATTTTTTCTTTCTTAGATGTTGAAGTCTTAGATAAGGATTTAAGAAACTACTTTTCTTAATTAAACTTGGAACAATTTGGGAACAACTATAAGAGAGAGAGAGAGAGAGAGTTTGTGTGTGTGTGTTTCGACCATAGAGGAAATCTTCCTTCTTGGCCGAATTTTGACTCCTTTAAATGGATGAGGATTGTCTTTAATTATATCCAAATACAATAAAAATAATCTAATATCTCTCCAAATCAGATTTGGTCTCTTTAAGATTATTTCCCAAATAATAATTAGGAAACTTAATCAAATAATAATTCCTTATTAAATAAGATTTCTCTATTTAATCTAAATTATGATTTAACTAAATAGGGTGTTAGCCCACTAAGTCAATGTCCAATAGACTAAATATTATTTTGAATCAATAATTAATTAACTATTAATTAATTCAATTACTTAATTTTAATTAACTCTTAATCAAAATTACATATGATTTAATTTAATTTATTTAATATTAATATTTATTTAAATAATTAAATCTAATTTTAAATTTCGAATTTATTAATCAAACTAATATTTTCGAAATATTACGAATGTCCTAATCTTATTAGAAAATCATATTTTAAGTTAAATCTAATTTTCATATTAATTGCCAAAATAATCATTTATTAACTTTTAATAAACATCCTTAAATTTATAACATAGATAACAAGTATATTTGTGCGACCGTCCTAGGTTCATTATCGATTAGTAGTGGGATGATATTAGCTCTTTAATAATTCACCTTTATGATATCTCACAGACTATGGGTAAAAGTATAACAACATGACATGACCCCTAGTCGATTAATGAAGTAGGAAAATATATGAATATGTTAGAATACATTTTGAGCATGGCATCTCATTCCTTCCGATATCTATATTCCTTATCGAGTTTGTGATCATGGTTAGGTCAAATCCTTATCACTCGATATATATTTCAAAACTTGATCTCGTGGATTTGATATATATAAGATATCGACTGTTTTGGCCAAAGACTTGTATCCACGTCTTTGGATTTCCTTGGACATCTTTATCTTCTATTATCAAAGCTATCAGATCCCTTCTTGAAGAACATATGACTTCGTACGTTATTAACTCAAGACAATCTAACATTTATTCAAAGAATGTGATTAGTCAAATGATGATATACTGGTTAATCATGAGTACTATCGTACAAGTCAACATATGAACTCAGATCAGAGGATATAATGACACTAATGTATTATTACGAAGATCAATGACCTTAGATAATATTATCATGTGATTTTACGCTTCTGTGGTCCTATTCGATATTTCATTATACTAATGAAATTTATTATTTGTATCCTTATGATATGAGACTCATCATCCATTTTATTAACATCAAATATCAATCTAAGTTATTGTTTCGTATTTTACCAATAACTTAATTTGAGACTTATTCGTATAAATATTGTTGACTATCATAATCACAAACATCTTTTGGATTAACGATATTCATCTGACATAATATATCAGAATATATACACATGAAATATGAATGTAACGATGTGTAGAAAAATAAATACATTTTATTAATAATAAATTATATTACAAAATGTTACGCCTTAACATACACTCTAACAAAATGAACCACAACATAATGACTTACCCCAAATCTACCTCCCTATTAAAAAAAATAAAAATAGAACCAAAAAGACTTTCGTATACTGAGTAAAACAAATGCAATAAAATGTCCGATGGAAAAATCATTTTAATTTCTTCAGTATTTAGTTTGAATTTCATGGGAAATTCAAAAGTCATAAGTCAATAAACAAGTGCATATTCAAATCAAGGGAATTTAACCAACAAATTCAAATTAATGTACATGAATATAACAATACCAATAAAAATGGTCATCTAATTACTTATATCTTACAATCATCATTTGTAGTGTGATTGCTTTTTAATTAACCTTTAATTTACTATATGATTAATATATAGTTGTTAGTCGTCATTATGCTTAATGTGCTTGATTTTTTATTATTTTAATTCCCATGGATTCAAATATCTTTTTTTTATAGTATATGCCGTGGCTTAGGCCACGTTTGGATGAAGTGTAACATGATTTAGTAATGTATGGTATGGTATGATATTATGCCGTAATTATCGTTACCATGTTTGTGAAGATAATATAGTATGATATGATATTATACTGTAATTATCGTTATCATATTTGTGAAGATAATATACTATGGTATGATTAAATAATCTGTTTTTGTTTAGTTTGATGGTATGATATGGTTCAAAAAATGATAAAATGACTAGCATGTATTTTTTTTTAAATCGTTGGAAATTTCATCGTCAAACCACCAATTCTGGGCTTAAGCAGAGCAGGTAAAATCTCTGGCTGTCCCAGGCTCTTACAAGAAACGCACTCTATGAATTCGAATTCAAGACATCAATGTGAGATTTTAAGCCCTACCAAATCACGCCCCTTGGGACGACTAACATGTACTCAAACACATAAATTCATATTAAATCATATTAAATCCAATTTTTTAATCTGAAAATTAGATTTAATGAAAGACATAAAAATTAATATACAACATAGATAATAAATATGAAAAATCACATTCTTAATTAAAAAAAAAAATTGAAAAAAACAATGCATAATATATCAAAATTTCATCGAATTTAAGATGACCCAATTAGGGTTTATACCACAAGATTTAAGAGAAGTGAACAAATTTGAAGATAAAGGCGCAAACCTTATGAATCAAACAACTGCAAATTGAAGAAAATTTGTCGAATCAGTAGGGCTGGTATTTGTATGTTTTTGTTTGAAAGAAAGACAAATGATTTTGGGAGAAAGACAAATGATAGGGTAAAATTGAAATTTTTAATTATTTTTAAAAATATTTAAGAATATAAAATTATAAAATCACGAAAATTATGATTTAAAAAACTATTTAAGGGAATGAATATATTGCCTTTTATGGGAGAATCTAGAAAAGTGAAGTGTTAATACAAGTGGTACAAAACATGCATGTAGTGAAGTTGGCTTCAGGTATTAGTAGTATAGCTCAAATATCAACAAAACATCTACTTTTGAAAATAATACTTTTTTATTTTTTTAAAATAAAATAATTATTTTTTTCCTGAATTTTCTAATATTCAAAAATGAAAAAAATAAAAATATCAATGTTTTTAGTGTTTTTTAAATTGTGCCTTAAAGAAATAATTTTAAATGTATGTATTTATAATTAAAAATTAATTTATATAATAAAAAATATATTTTTATCTATAAAAATCGGACCCGAGCCATAGAGGTGGCCATCGGTCCGGTTCGGTTCCGGTGGATCCCGGTTCCACACTTATGTGAAATCGGAACCGGAACCGAACGATTCCGGTTTCATTCCATTTTTTTTTTAACTTTTAATAATGATTTGAAAAAATTAAAACGGTTCTACTGTATTCCATCGGTTCTTTTCGGTTCGGTCAGAGATGAACCCTAACTAAACTGAAAAATTTCGGTTCCGATTCCGAACCGAAACCATAGCCACCTCTACCAAGCCAGGCTTGACTTTTTTGCTTAAGCTTGTGCCGGACCCATTAATTAAAATTTTGTCATCCGACCGACCTCAGGCGAATCACGCAAGCTTCTAGCTTTTATGCCACCCCTATATATAAGCATTTCACATGTTACACATCATTTATTTCACTATAAAGTGTGGATTTATATAAGGTATTTTCAAACACTTAGTTTATATGACAACAAATCCAATAATTTTATACTAGATTTATCCTCAAGAATATCTTAAGCAATATGATTATCTCTTCAAGTCCCAAAAGTCCATTAATCAATTTGCTAACATTGGAAATTTCACCGTCAAATCACCCGATTTGGGTTTAAGTGGAGCAAGTAAAATTTACGACTATCTCAGACTCTTACAATAAACATATCCCCTGAATTCGAATCCAAAACTTAAAAATCAAATCTTAAATCATTCACCATCAAATCACGCTTTTTAGAGACCGATTTTCTCGTTTCACTCATTCTAACTTAATCGAGACTCAAAAACATTGTTAAATCTATGAGAGTAATTAATAGTAAATCATTGCAATTAGTGGTGGAGCAACGTGGGGTATGGCCTGGTTAATTTTGGAAATTTTGAAAATATAATCTTGTATTATATTTAATTTTGTGAAAATTCCCTAGATGAGTTTTAAAAATAATGTTAATATCTTTATTTCTTGAAAAGTTTCAACTTATATAAATTTTGGAATTGCCTATCCGGATATTCAAAAATCCGCACGAGTAATGCTTGAATTCGGATCTGTGTATTTTTTTTTTTACAGATCCATATCCACAAAATGTGATGTAGAAGTAGGCATGACCGCGATTTCGTTCCGAAATTGAACCGCAGCAAAATCGACGATTCAAGTTTCTGCTGAAGAAGGAACCATACAACTAAGGAATAATGATTTGACAAAATTTATTTTATTGTATACATAATACATAATTACAGCTCACTTTATAACAATTACAATTGAATTTGAATTTAATTTCTAATTGGCTAATCGTTGTCGGTCGTTTCAATTGTCGTTACTTGAGTTCCCTCAGTTAAGTCGAATAAAAAATCATTACTCTCTTTGATATTTTATTGAATTTTACGCTTATCTTTGAATCAATCATCAAGACATGTTTGAGCCTCCAATCATCAAAATTGTTGCAATTACAACGGTTCCGCGGCTCGATTCTTAAGGTTAAATTCCAGTTCGCTTCTTAAATTTTGAAGAACCAGAACCGAATAGATCATTCAGCTATTTTGGTTCGTTCGATTCGGTTCCGGTATGATTCACGATTCGAAACCGAATCGCGGTCAAGCCCATGTAGAAGCCGACTCTGTATTTTATCATCCCTAACTTTAGACATAAGGGTACTATCGACATTCAATGGGAAAATAGAATAGGGACATATTTAATATAAATAGGAAAAAAAAAACTTAAAATTATTTTTAAATAGTATATACATTAGTGACCTAGTTGTTATTAGTTCATATTTCTTCTATTTTACGAAATTTTATTTTTATTAGTTTTCATATTTTTGGTTCTTTTTTTCATACAACGTGCTGCCACTGACGACATATAATTGACTGGACCTCTCATGGAATCACAAATCTCATAAACCCAAAGATTCACAAAACCAAAAATCATTTTTACAATTTCCTAAATTATTTTATTTTATTTTATTTTGCTTTTTCTTGTTTTTTGAGTTTTACCATTAATATGTCTCGATAATAAACCTTAAATTCACAATTTGCTGCTTAATGAAAATCACAAAGAAGCGACTAAAAACTGTTTAAAAGTTGAAATTTTTGTTTAGGGTTTCTTAGTATGCATAGATCTGGAGCTGCGATGGCTTGGAATGTGTTCAAATTTTGTACGGCCTTACGGGGTCTGGGTTCGATCATGATCTTGTTGGTTCTTGGGGTTGTTGGGGTCACCTATTACGCTGTCGTTTTGACCACTTACGGCCCCGCTTTGGACGATGGTGGACTTGATTCTGCTACTGCTGTTACTGTCTTGATCTTGTTCCATTGCTTGGTAAGCTACTAAGAATCATTGCTTTTAGAGGGTAGTTTTGGGTTTTACGTTTTTGTGGATTATAGGGTTTTAGATTTGGCTTAAGAATCTTTAAGCTACTAAAGTATGCAAAATTCTATGATTTGTTTTGAATTTGAAAACTTTACTTGATCAAATCAGAGTTACGTCAGAAATGGGCTATCTTTCCTTAAAAAAATTAAGTTAAAAATCGCAAAGTTATGTTTATTTGGTGAAAAAAAATTTGCTGGAGGGATTGATGTTCCTTTTTGTGTAAAATTTTCAGTGTTGATTAGTCTGTGATTTCTTGGAGTGTCTCTGGCACTGTGTTTTTAGAAGAAATAGATTTCTGGGAAGTCTTCAAAATGTTGCGTTTTAATGCAATTTTGGACTAATTAGACGAATTCTAATAGAATTGGGTTCTAGAACAATGAGAATATTGCTAATCTTAACATTTAGCTCAAGAAAGTGTAAGAAACTACAGCTGATTAAGCATATGGACAGATTCATTCTGAAAATGTAAAGCTTCTTGTTGTTATGTAGTTGGTGATGCTGCTTTGGAGTTACTTTTCTGTTGTTTTGACGGATCCGGGTAGCGTGCCACCTAATTGGAGGCTTGCTATGGATGAGGAGAGAGGGGAAGCTGATCCATTGAATGGGCCAGAATTCAATGGGGTGCAATTTGACCCATCAAACCAAAGAATCCGATATTGTCGAAAGTGCAACCAGCGGAAGCCACCTCGTTGCCATCACTGTTCTGTTTGTGAGTGCTTATAGACGTTTTTGCCAAAATTTTCTTTTGTTACTTACTCATAACAGAAAAAGATAAGGCTCATTAATTTTTGTTTTTTGTTTTCAGGCGGGCGGTGCATATTAAAGATGGACCATCATTGTGTTTGGGTCGTTAATTGTGTTGGGGCATTGAATTATAAGTATTTTCTTCTCTTCTTGGTATGTTGGCTTTACTTGGCAATCATCTAAATGTTTTTTTAGCATTAATTTTTGGTCCTCATGAAAACTCGTTGCTTTCAGTTCTGCCTAATGTATTTTTTCCAATTTTCAGTTCTACACATTTCTTGAGACAAGTCTGGTGACACTGTCACTATTGCCACATTTTATATCATTCTTTAGTGAAGGTGAAATTCCTGAAACACCTGGAACCCTTGCGACCACTTTTCTTGCCTTCGGTATAGCCTCTTTAAACTATCTTGTTGACCTATTTAGTATAGATTAGTACTTTTTATGTAATAAATGGTGTTTCCCTGTCACAGTTTTGAATTTGGCTTTTGCATTGAGTGTGCTGGGGTTTCTGATCATGCACATATCTTTGGTGTCTGCTAATACCACAACTATTGAGGTACTACCGTTTCCTTCCATTTATTTTATGTCAGAGAAGTTAGTGATGGTGATTGAGGTTGCGGCAGATATGGACTAATTTACTTTAAAATTTTGTTGTCAGGCTTATGAAAAGAAGACCACTCCAAAATGGCGTTATGACCTAGGTAGAAGGAAGAATTTTGAACAGGTTATTGCATTTTGCTCTCTGTTCACTTATTTCTTTGCTTGTATAATTTGTGTGATATCCCAGATTTCATTAATATATACTCCTGAACTAAAACAATTTTTTTAATTCGCTCAAGGAATATCTACCTAATGCACTTTATTTTATTATGTAGATCGATTTTTAGTGCAAAAATCAGAGGTCTCAGTTGTAGGTAAATCTGAGAGTAAGAGTGGCATTGATAGAATGATAGCCTGTAAAAGCATCATTTTGTAAACCGGGTTGCAGATAGTTCCTTTTTTTTTTTTTTTTTTTCACCCTTTTTTCCGTGGGTGGCGTGGAGTAAAAGTTAGGGTGGTGGCCGAATCAGGAAGATTTTTTATTTACGCTGTTCACATTTTAGTATGAAGCATTCAATTTACACCTTCATACGTGAGTGTATTAGGATCTTGCAACATGGGAAAGTCATTGAAAACAGTTATTTACTTCACCTTTCATGTTTAAAACTGCACCATGGAAATAATGGGAACTATTATTGCTGCATTTTTTTTAAAGCTTGAAAAACACTTCGCTAAGTTTGTCTACTGGCACTCGAATGAACAATCCTTTCGTAGCTAATTATTTTGCACCTCAACTGAATTTCTGGTTATGATTTTACTATTAGGTATTTGGGACAGACAAGCGGTATTGGTTCATTCCTACTTATTCAGACGAGGATCTACGAAAGATGCCTGCACTTCAGGGTCTTGAATATCCATCAAAACCTGACTTTGATTCTCAAGAGTTCTAAAAAATCCCAGCATGATGCAAAGAAACTCAGAATTTTCCTCGTAACTAGAAATGGAGCTCCAGAAATGTTCCTTCACATCCTAACCTAAACAGTTTGCAGCCAGTTCAGGATCCTAACAATTCATTCTCACGGGTTCTTGTAGCAAAAAAATAAACACAAAAGATGGGGAAGAGAGTAAGCGGTGGATCAATCTTGTATGAAGAGGAGCAAATCAGGGAAAGCAACCAGCGGGTTGCTTTGATGGGACTGATGTTTATTTTCATGTTCTTACTATATGTTTTCGGAAACGTGGGAACCGTTTGATTAAAATGCGACTTTTCTTTTCGTTGGACGAATGCTGCCTGATGTTTTTTTTTATGGTTTTGTTGTAAGGTTATTGGGAATATAGGATGTAATCTCTCTGAACTCAGCACTTCCAGCTTTTGATGTTGATCAAATCTTGTGTAAAATGCTTGTATGTCCCTCGGATTCAGAATTACTGTTGATCAATTTTTCTGTAAATTTTACTTATATCTGCTACAGCCATGCCTGTAACTCTTGTTTAATTTGTTTAATTCATTGAAGCTAACCAGAGAGGTAAAATAGTATTGATTTTATTTTATTTTTTGGTTAAAATTAGAAGCATGATAAATAGTATAATTTTTTTTAATGGATTGAGATATTTTAACTTAAATTTGTGGCTTAAAATCTAAGCTACTATATGTTACTGTCTATATTTTGATTAAATATTTCCACTTTTTTAATATATAAAATTATTCGGCTGGTGGAAAAACCAAAACTAGATAAATTTTAGAGAGTATTATTAATTTTTAATTTGGTAGGTTAGTGGTTTTAATTATTGAATTTATATTTAATGCTTAACTGAGTTTTATATTGAATTTTTTAATTATAAATTATGATTTATAATTATTAAATAATAACTTAAATATTCTTAAATCTTAATGATATATTATTGTTGAAATATATACGTCAAAAAATTATAAAAAATTTAATATAATAAATCTCAATATTTCCTAATTTTTTTGACTCACTATATGCACTTTTCTGCTACCAACTTAGGTATAGTAAATGTTGATCCCACAAAAATGATTTCTGATTTTTATTTTTTTATTTTTGTAAAGGGTCAGAATTATTGTTTATTGTAAATGTTGTTCCTCAGTGACAGCGAAAATTATATTATGTGCCGGGTGTATATGTCTTCTCTCTCACAATAGGCGGGCCCACACAGCTGTGGGGCCCGCCTGCTGTGAGAGAGAAGGCATATACACCCGGCACATGATATACCCCCTCCAGTGACAGGCGGGAACATTCTAGCTTAGTGAAGAAACATGTTTGGGTTACGTGTCACATTCTAATTACATTTTAAAATTCGTAAACTAGAGGTCGTGACTCTCTGGTTCCTTCTGTCACCTGCTGGATCTCCGTCTTCTAGATTGTGACTAATTTTTTTTTGAAACGTTGAATATTCCACTATTAAATTATTATAATCGAATTTAAGTAGGTAAATTACTGATTGTTTCAGATTCTTATAAGAAATATCCGCTTGTATTCGAATAAGTACCAAATAATAAAGTTTAAAATCATTTGCCACCAAACCACATACACCGTAATTCTCTCTCACAATCTCATATATTTTTGTTGAGGAAAATATCACACATCGGCTGAGATAAACAATTAAACTCAAAATATAAATATTTGGCAACCCTCAACTCTCAAGCTGGCTTTTGTGTTGAGTTAGACCCATGAATTTTAATATGGTATCAGAGTCACACTCATGCACGGGTGGGCCCACACTACCTGTCCACGTGACATGAACTAGGCAAAAAGACCGGTTTGCACGTGAGATGGAGTGTTGAAGAAAATATCTCACATCGGCTGAGATAAACAATTAAACTCAAAATATAAACATTGGGCAACCCTCCACCCGTGCATGAGTGTGGCTTTAATACCATATTGAAATTCATGGGCCTAACTCAACCAAAAGTCAGCTTGAGAGTTGAGGATTGCCCAATGTTTATATTTTGAGTTTAATTGTTTATCTCAGCCGATGTGGGATATTTTTCCTCAACAATTTTCTTTAATTTTCTCTGCAGCCAAACAACATACTGTAGCTAGAATCCTAACTCATAGCATGCAGATTTTTATTAGATTATAATTAAATCAGTTTGTTATAGAGTTTTCTCCTTGGAGATTTTCTTACTGGTCTGTAAAAAAGTTGCTATCAGTCGATATGGAAACTGTATTATACGATGAAATTTGATAAGTGCATTTTCCACTTTCCACTTTATTGTCCAAAAATGAAAATATTATTCTCTCCTTTCAATATTTAGTATGGTAGTTGGATTATCGTTTTTTAAAATTTAAGACTTGAGAGTGTTATCTATATGCGTGAGTGTGATTTTGTGGCAAAAAGTTTAGGATTTGGTTGCCCACGTCCTGAGTTCGAGTCCACAAATGCATTTCTTGTAAGAACTTGGGACAATCGGGAGTTTTATCTATATTGCTTAAGCCATGATCGGATGGTTTTGCGGCAAGTTTTGTTTTTCTTTATCTCCAAGCAAGTTTTAAATTAAAATACTGAAGGATTCAGCATGTGATCATGATTGAACATTTAAGTTGTAGTTAATAATAATCAATTATTAATTTCTGTTATTTCTGTGATTCATTTTTCTTTTCTCGTTAACTATGATTATGGTGATTTCCTTGATATATTCTTTCATATTTGGAGCTCAAATCTTTGAGTTGGGTAAATAGAAATTTTGATGTACAGTGCAGATTCTACTGTAAATGGGGAATTGCTTTTACAAAATGCAGAGGGGAAGAGAAGAGAGAAATGATTTGTTTGATATGGGCAACCCATTTAGTATTTTTCGCGGCTTTGGTCCTTTTGGATCCCGCAGGAGTATGATACCTAGCCTGTTTGGGGAGAGGGATCCATTTGATGATCCGTTCTTTACTCGTCCATCTGGTAGCTTGTTTGATCAAAGTTCTTTGTCTAGAGATATAGCACCCCACCAATAATTCAAATGGGATAGTGATAGAAGAACTAGATTCTGATCATGACGGAGAAAAAGAAGATAAAGGTTCTGTGGACTGTCAAATACATTCTGGTTCAAGCAAAGAACCTTTTGTTGAGCATCCAGATAATGATGATGTTGAAGGTAAATGAATTTTATTGTTCCGAGTAACTTGGAATGCTTATAATAACTAGATGTAAGGTTTTGGGGTTAGCGCGGAAGCATCCATGTGACTGGAATTTAAAATTTTCTTCCAAAACCACTCTAAGGATCGTGGTTATGTCGTTGTTGATGTAAACAATATACTATTTAAATTAATCTATATTAATTTAACATGCATGTAATAAATAATTTTATTTATCAACATAAATAAAATTTACTGATAATAAAACATACCTTTATGTGCTTATTATCTTTTAGAGCCTTTTGAATATCCTCCTTGATTTTTCCCTTGTTGTAGTGCACCAAGCGTTGCACCTCTAGTTGGCACACTAGCTCTCCTCTACGAACAAATCGCTCCCACTATTGAGAACAAAAGAAACCCTTTTCTTTTCTAGGATGTTTGAAGTCTTTATGAATAAATTGGAACTATTCCAATAGAGAGATAAAAATTCTTTAATTGCGCATATATATACACGCAACTATTGCTTATAAAACAGCACCAAAAACAACTTGCTGTTTTATTACATGCGCTGCTTATATATATATATATATATATTCATGCAACAATGAATTGCATTTGCCTTTATTCAACGTGAGAAATAATTTTCTTCTTCTTAAAACAACAATCAAATTGCTTGCTTATATTTATATATATATACCTTTACGCAAAATGGCATATATATTAATATATATCATATATATATATAAAAGCAACGTTGAACAACAATTGCTTGTGTGTATATATATTATTCTTAAGCAAACTATACAACAACAAACAATTACTTTTGTAATTCTTGTAAATATATATCAACAACAACACTTGCTGTGTGTATATATATTTATCTGCTTGCATGCAACCTACAGCAACAAAAAACTACATTTGTTTATTGTTTATGTTCATATATATATAGGCAACAACCAATTGCCACCTTCAACTTCAACAAGAAGTTTTCCTTCAACTTCAACAAGAAGTACTTCTTGAATAACAAGCTCTTTTACAAGAAGTTTTGCCTCAACTTCAACAAGAAGTTTTACATTTCAACTTGTACAAGAAGTATTGCCTTTCAACTTGTACAAGAAGTATTTTTCTTTCAACTTGTACAAGAAGTATTAATTGTATCTCAATACAATAATGTCAATCAAATATCTCTCCAAATCAAATTTGGTCTCTTAAAGATTCTTTCCAAAATAAAATTAGGATACTTAATCAAATTAGGAATCCTAATTAAATAATGACTTCCTTATTTAATCTTAAATATGACTCTAATTAATTTGGGTGCTAGCTCACTAAATTAAAGTCCAATAGATTAAATATTATTTTGGCATATTAATTAATTAACTATTAATTATAATTAATTTAACTTACTTAATTTAATTAACAATCAATTAAAATTACATTTAATTTATTTAATATAAATATCAAATATTTAATTAAACAATTAAATCTTATTTTATATTTCGAAATTTATTAATCAAATTAATATTTCCGAAATATCCTGAATATCCTAATCCAATTAGGAAATACCAAAATAATCATTTATTAACCTTTAATAAACATCCTCGAATTTGTAACATAGACGAGAACTATATTGTGCGACCGTCCTAGGTTCATTATCGAGTAGCAGTGGAATAATATTAACTCTTTAATATTTCATCTCTATGATATTCCACAGACCATGGGTAATCGCCTAGCAGCAAGCCATGGCCCCTAGTCGATGAATGAAGTGGGAAAACATATGAACCTGTTAGAATACACTTCGAACATGCCATCTCATTCCTTCTGATATATATGTTTCTTATCGAGTCTGGAATCATGGTAAGGTCAAATCCTTATACTCGACATATCTTTAAACTTTATCTTGTGGATCTGATATCTCTAAGATATCGACTGCTTTGGCCAAAGACTTATATCCACAACTTTAAGTTTCCTTGAAACATCTATAACTTTAATTATCAAAGTTATCGGATCCCATCTTGAAGCATACGTGACTTCGTACGTCAATCGCTCAAGGTCATCTAGCATTTATTCAAAGGACGTGAATAGTCGAATGAGGATATACTAGTGAACCAAGAGTATTATCGCACAAGTCATCATATGATCTCAGGTCAGAGGATATAATGACACTAATGTATTATTACGAAGATCAATGACCTTAGATAAAATTACCATGTGATCTTACGCTTCTGTGGTCGTGTTCGATATTTCATTCTACTAATGAAACATCTATTGTACGTGTCCTTATGATATGAGACTCATCATCCATTCTATTAACATCATATGTCAATCTAGGAGACACACAATAATATTGGTCAAGTGATATATTATTGTCCTATATAACAATCACATTTTACCAAGAACTTAATTTGAGACATATATAAATATCGTTGACTCTCATAATCACAAACGTCTTTTGGATTAACGATATTTATCTGACATAATGTCTCAGGACATACACATAAAATATGGATGTAATAATGTGTAGTTAACAAATGCCTTTTATTAATAAATAATAAACTATATTACAAACAATATGCCTTAAACCATTACATCCATAACTGATTTTAGGGCATACTCTCTAACACTAGATTCTGATCATGACGGAGAAAAGGAAGATAAAGGTTCTGTGGACTGTCAAATACATTCTGGTTCAAGCAAAGAACCTTTTGTTGAGCATCCAGATGATGATGATGATGTTGAAGGTAAATGAATTTTATTGTTCCGAGTAACTTGGAATGCTTATAATTTGATAATGATTGGCATTGCCTGTGGTTGATCTAACAGATGGGAAGAATGATGATGTGAATTATAAGACTCAACATACTAAGGCGCAAGGGACACAGCCGCAGCCGCAGCCGCAGGCTCGCAATTTCAGTTTTCGGACTTGCAGAGTAACATATGGAGGTGTGGATGGAGCCTACTATGCTTCTTCGAGAACAAGGAGGACTGGCAATGATGGTGTAAGTAGACTTCTTCAGGATAGCTGATTTGCAATTGGGGTTTTTTATTTTTATTTTGATGCTGTCTTTTATTCATTAGGTGGTGCTTGAGGAGAGCAAAGAAGCAGATAGAACAACTGGTCAAGCATCACATAGGATTTCTAGAGGAATTAATGATAAGGTGAGTGTGTTATAAAGTACTGAACTGCCTCTCTAGCATCCAGTTTCCACTGTAAAGATATTCACAGCCTGTCAGTTGAAATTTTCGAATCCAAATCCGTAGGGAAATTCTAGATTTTCACTTGCACTTTTCTAAATCTGGCCTGACTGTATGATTTCCTCGAGTTGGGTCTTAAATGTCTTCTTTACTGGTCATCATTGTTGTCTAATGATTCTATGATGCCACTGCTTGCTCGTCTCGAAGACGAAATGTTGATATTTTCTTTCTGGATTCAAACCCCGGACCTTTTGTACCATCCCGTAGTGGCTGTGTAGTTTATATGAGTGCTGAGGTGGTTGATTTGCTGGGTACAGGGTCATTCATTTACAAGGAAACTTAATTCAGATGGTAAAGTGGATACACTTCAAATTCTGCATAATTTAAATGAAGGTTTGTTCCAATTGCCATCCATCTTTGATTATTTGGAAGCGCTATGTCGAATTCATGTGCCGATAAGAGACTTAACATTCAAATTCATTTCCAGATGAGCTTGCTGGTTTTGAAGAAGCATGGAAAGAGAATGCTAGCAAGCATTTGCCTAATTGGAGTGAAGGATTTGATATGAATCGCGGTGCAGGTAACCATTTCGTCTCCACACTTGATGGTTGATTGAAAATGAGGAACTTAGACTTATTTGATTTCGATTCCGAACCAAATGCTTTGTCATGCGATGACAATGTAGGTTCTAGTCGAGATGAACAAATGGGGAGGCCGACTTGGGGTGGTTGGGCGCTTCCATCGTTGGAGCGAACCCAGAACACTGGAGTCGCGACATCAGATAACGAAACCAGTGCTAATGTTTCTGGGGGTAGAACCAGAAAGGTTGTTAGAATTAACATAGATTGATTAAACATCCATTGTAGTTAATCAGTTATAGCAGAAACAACACTCACCATTCCTAAAGAGCCTTACCAGTTATGTGAGAAGCATAATTAAATGGTGGAATGTTAACATAGATTGATTCAACATCCATTGTAATGTATGAAATACCTGAGCCGTGTGTTACGAGAAAATGAAATATATTGTATTTGATTAAATGATTATTTGTGTATATATGATTTGTGGTATAAATAATAAGACACTTATGATGATTTTTTTTTTATAAAATTATTAATCTTATAACTACTTCGGATCTTATTGGTTTTATAGTCTAGATAAGAGAATCGATTTACTTATATATAATATTTATGTCTCACTCGTTTGTCTCTCAGTTCTAAAATAATATTTATAATTCAATGTGCAAGAGTTAATAGTCAAAGTTTACATCATGAAATACAGTAAATAAAGAAAATCATGAAATAAAAAAAAATTCTAAAAAAAATTCAAAATAAAATAACAAATAACAATAGACTCGAAATCCAAAAAATTGACTAGGTTTTGTGGACGGTTACTATTTACATTTTTATTTTAATAGAAGATTATATTTTTATGTTGTAATAGATTTTTTCTTTTAATAATTTTAATTTTATAATTTAATAATAAAAACATTAATTGTAGAGATTATGTGTCATGTATATTTTTTTATTTTAATAGAATATTATACAATATCTTCCTATTATAATAGATAATAAAAAAAAATATTGTAGAGATTAAGTGTCATGCGACGCGATTAGAAAAGCTGAAAATGTTTAACTTATATATATATTTGCTGATTAATTGTAGAGATTATGTTAATTATAGATAATTTAATAGTTTTTTTTTTTTTTAATTTGATAGTTTAATATGTTTTCTTAGTATAATAGAAATCTTATAAAATTATTATATGTATTTCTATTGTAATATGATTTTTATATAATAAATTTATTAATTTAATTTTATAACTTTAATATGAATCTGTCATGTGACGCGATATATATATT
>SKCR01021555.1:0-17944 GCA_019454045.1 Zanthoxylum bungeanum | reverse complement strand
CTTCATTTATACATCTATGGTGATCTAATCACAAATGATGAGAGTGCAATTTCCTTGTCACATAGTTAATTTGTACAACAACACCGTGATCTGTACAAATAGTGACGCTATGGGTCATATTATCCAACAAAAGGAACTTCTCAAGTGCCTCAATAGTCTGTCCCTTGTCTCGGATTTCACCATCATGTCATCCACACATACTTCGATCTCTTTGTGCATCAAGTCATGGAACAAGGTAGTAGCCATTCTCTGATAAGTAGCTCCTGTATTCTTGAGCCCAAACGGTATCACTTTGTAACAATAAGTACCCCACTCGGTGACAAAGGCAGTCTTGTGCTTATCTTCCTCTGCCATGAGAACTTGATTGTACCCAGAAAACCCGTCTACAAATGAAATACCGGCCGACAAAGCTGCACTATCAACCAATAATCTATATGCGGTAGAGGAAAGTCGTCTTTCGGACAAGCCTTATTGAGGTCTCTGTAGTCCACACACATTCTGACCTTTCCATCTTTCTTCGGTACCGGCACAATGTTCGCTAACCATTCAGGATATTTTACCACTTCCAGGAAACCCACATCAATTTGTTTCTTGACTTTTCTCTAACTTTCTCAGCCCCCATTTGGTCTCATTCGTCGAAGTTTCTGTTTCACCGGCCTCATGTTCGGATAAGTCGGAATAGAATGTTGAGCAATGCTTCTATCTACCCCGGGCATGTCTTCATAGGACCAAGCAAAAACTTTAGCATACCTGATCAATACTTCTTCTATTTTCTCCCTTTCCTCAGAAGTAACCTCACTTGCAATCAAAATTTCCTTAGGATCCTCAGGTGTCCCAAGGTTAAAGGCATTTGTCTTGGTGGAGTTGATATCAAATATGCTTAGATCATGTAATGGGAAAAGATAAGACTCAGCCAAGTAAGCAGAAATACTGTCTTTATTGTTAGCAAAAGAAGGAGTACATTCAAATAAATCTGGGAGGTAAACATCCTCATCATCTATGGATATTTCCTCCTCTACAACAATGTCTTTCTCAGGTTCCTTCTTCTCATTGAGGGTCAATGTCTCCAGCTTCATGAGTTCCTCCTCTCATTTCTCACCCTCTTGCTTCTTCTCTTCAACCAACAGCTTCTCTCCCAAAAGGTGCTGGAAGATCTCAAATCCGGGCACCACTACTTCATTCACCTCTACTGGTTCAGGCTCACCTTGGTACCCCGAAGCCTTCACAAAGTACTCCATCAGTTTCGTGCCCTTCTTCTTGATCTTTGGCTTCTCATCATCAGACTTGTACCCCAAACCTCTTCTGGTTGTCTGGCCTCTGAAATCTGGCAGTTTCGATCCCTCACCTGGCTCATACTTCATCTTCCCATGATACGGGCTACCTTGGGATCCACCCACTCCTCAAAAGTTGCTGATACTTGGAACCTTGTGAAAGGCAGTATTTCTAAGGCGGCGACTGCATTGTCTATTTCAGCTTTGATGGTGACAATCTCTCCCCCGAATGGGAACTTAATCATCTGGTGAAAAGTTGAGGGCACGCCCCCAAGCTTGTGAAACCATGGCCTCCCCAACAGTAAAGCAAATGTAGCTGGAATATCAAGTCCAGTAAACTCAACATCATCTTCAATCGGCCCTACCTTGACCATTGCCCAAAGGTACCCTCAACACCGCGCTTACTATTCATCATAAGCTTTGATGGTCATGTTGGAAGGGTCCAAATCTGTAGCCTTCAAACCCAACCTTGTCAGAATTTTCAAAGGGCATACATTGATAGATGAACCGTCATCTACCATTACACATGAAGTCCTTTTGCCTCTTACTTCAGCCATGATGAACAATGGCCTGTTGTGATTCCTCCCCTCTGCTGGAAGTTCATCCTCGGAAAATGAAATCTGTAATGCCTCTTTCTGAACAGCCCAAACAACATTGTAGGGTTGGCATCCTCCGGCACAACAATTTTACTCAAGGCCTCAACCATGGCCCGTCTGTGCTCTTTAGATGCACACAATAACTCCCATATGCTGACTTGAGCTCTTGTCTTCCTCAATAGTCTCAGCACTACATCTCCTTCAATATTCTCTGAATTCTCAAGCATTTCTCTCCCATCAGTCAAGGTTTCTTTGCCCTTATCCGCCACATCATTATAAAAACGCCCACTGCGTGTCATTCCCTTTACTTCTTCTTCATCACTGCTAGAGAAGTCAAGCCAGAAATTCTTCCCCAACTCAGGTTCACCCTCACTGCTGCTGTCCCAAATTCCAAGGCAAAAGGCTTCAGGGTGGAAGGTTTTTAGGACATAGTCTTCTGGAAGGCCAGAACTAATCATGTAGTTTGGTGGGGGTACAGCTCGGTAATTGGGTAATGGTTTTTGTTTGTGTCTGGTTGTTCGGTTTCGGGGTCAGGTATCTTTTTAGAGTCAATGAGGTCTTGGATCTCGTGGAGCAGTCGGGCACAGTTGTCAGTGTCGTGGCCCTTCTGCTGATGGAAATAACAGTAAAGGTTGAGATTGAAATGTGGTGGTGGTGGGGGTTTGGGATAGGTTTGGCTTCTCAAGGCTTTAGGAGTCCCTGCCTCTTCAATTTCTCAAATACCTTAGACAAAGGTCTCCCAAGGTTAGAGAACCTCCGGTTCCGGACAGCAGCCACCTCTGCTGAAACGGGCTTGGTACCCGACATACCTCCAACAGGCCTCCTATTTAGGCCAAAGAACTTCCTATTTTCTACTTCCTCCTCTTCAATGTCCATGACAGTCTCCCTCAACTGTCGGAAGTCTACAATCATTGAGGTCATCCTCCTCAACTTACTGTAAATAGAGGGCTTTGTGCCCTTGATGATCATCTTGATTTGGTCTTTCTTATAGGGCCTAGTCTGCATCTTCAGTAGCTGGCTTCTCCAGTGATCTACATACTCCTTGAAGCTCTCATCCGGCTTCTGCTTGATATTTTCCAAGTCACGGAGTGACAAATCAATCTCCAGGTCTGTGACATATTGCTTTAAGAAAGCATCAGCTAGCTCCCTCCAGTCCTCCTTAATCTGCTTGTCAAGGCTATGGTACCATACCACGGGTGCCCCTTCGAGCGACATCCCGAACATCTTTTATATTGGCGCTGAGACAGGCCAACTGAACTCATAACAGATACACTCTGATGGAGATGCACCTCGGATCCCCATCCCATTGAACTTAGCCAAATCCGGCATCTTAAACTGCGCCGACAACTGCTCCTCAAACGTCATTGTCTCATAATCTAGCAAATCTTCATTCTTACCCCTCATCTTGCGGGTAACGAATTCAACCTGATCCCTGAGTTTCTGTATCTCTGCCTGAGACCCCAATATTCTGCCCGCTGCATATTCTGCCATATCATCCTCAAAAGTGGGGACATCATCCCCTGATCTGACCGGAGGTACTTCCTGCCTTGCATTTTCTGAACTTCCCCCAGTACGAGACCCAGCTATACCAGCCACAGCAGTAGTCAATGCCTGTAACTGTTCAGTGATCTTTGCAAGACTGTTCTCTAACTGATCCATTCGGGACACCTCATTATCTGATTCACTCATGCTTCCAACTGTTCTTTTAGTGAGTCTGGTTCCTTCCCTAACCCAAACGGTATCTATGGTGTCTTTTTTAAGACACAGAGGGTGTTAACAAGGTATATGTATGCATGATGTGCATAAGAAGTATATAATATACTAAATCAAATAAAATTCTCAAACAAATCAGCCTATTATCATTTTAGAAGCTTTTGGGAAAACTGTCATAAGAGTGAACCCGTCCCAGTTTAAATGGCCCAACGAGTTCATGTCTTATGGCAAAGAGCCCAACTAAATCCAAATGATAATATTCTGAACACAATCATAAAATGGCCCATTGTTATTTAGAAGCCTTTTGGCCCAATCGTCATAAGATATGTTCTTGTCCCAATTTAAATGGCCCAACAAGCCCATATCTCATGACAAAAGACCCAGATGGATTCAAATACCAATGTTCCCAAACATAAGCATAGAAGGAAGATATTATAAACATAAAATAATAGCTTCTACCATGTGGCCCACCATCATTTCAGAAGCTTTGGGCCTAATTGTCATAAGATACGAACCTGCCCCAGTTTAAATGGCCCAACAAGTTTGCATTTTTGACAAAGAGTCCAATTCATCCAAATGATAACGGTCCTAAAGCACAAAGAAATATTTGTTATAGGCTATACAACCCGGTCTACACATGGATTCATAGGAGTATGGACAAAGGCTCTCATCGGCGAAGGATGGCCCACAACTAGGTCTCCCCAATCAAGGGTTCGAGCAACCAAGTGAGCACACCCTTTTTTATACACTAAGGTACGTGCCAATGAGCTATGGTGTGTGACTGACTGTCAAATGGATTTCCCGTTGTAGATTCCCCAGAGGGAAGGTGGAGCGAGGCTCACTTAAATACCCAAGCCTCTTAGGCTTATCGCTTCGCTTGGTGTCAGGAATAAACAACGAGTCCTCCAAATTAGTCCATCACAATAGGCTACGAGTAGATGGCTATCTAGGTGCCATCACAGCTTTTCCTTCTAGAAAGGTACTGAGTGAAGGAAGACACCAAACCATTACCTAGCCTCAAAATGCCTTTGATCACAACCCCCATTTCACACATTTGTAGACACGGTTAATTAAAGCATAAATCTATACATTACAAGGCATTATTTCGGGGCCGATTCTCTATCCCCAGTGGAGTCGCCAGACTGTGGGAACACAAGAGCTGGGGCGACGCATGCTGTTCTAGGCTCGGGGGCCTAGTTGGGAGTACGGAGTAGCCAACGGAGGACTAAACCGGAGAATAAGGGAGTCGCCACCCGGTGTGAACAGGACAAAGATTTAAGGCCGCACTCACCCCTCGCAAGGGAAGACTTCAAACCATTGGGTTCGGAATGGTCCCTTACTTATGCCACTTGTAATGTAAAGATTTATACAATAATCCAACCAAGCCTATGACATATATTTCCAAGTGCACCACAATCCTAAGTTCACATGCTTAAAAGTAAAGTTTACATCTAACATACATGAAACCAAATCTTATTGCCAAATTCACATGCTCAAAGGTAGGCCTTTGCAACAACAAGCACATAACGTCATAAGAATTCAATCATTCATGTCAATATAAACACAAACAGTCATGGTAACATTTGCATGTAATGTAAAGGAAATCAAAATGACGACAAATTTATTTGTAGGCGCATTATGTAAAGAAGCATGTAAGATATGGTCAAAATAACAGCATGATAAACGAGATCAATACAAACACGCAACTTTAAAAGATGAAGAAAGACACGAATTTAAACATGCCAAAGATGAAAAAATCAAAGATGCAATTTTACATTAAAGATGAACATGCCATAATGTGATGCTAAAGGATGCAACTAACATGAGTGAAAGAAAGGAATACCGAGAAGAAGAGAAATGCAATATGCGCCTATGTCCGTGCAATCACTACCAATTTTCCATTAAGCATGTTACATGTGATGCAAGATTATGCAATGATATGTCATATGGATGAATGATATAGAAAAGAAAGCAGGACACAACGTTGGCGACGCGACAAAAAAGAAATAAAGTGCATGGTTAAAATGACATTTTGCAAAAACAGCGATAAATCGCGTAATAAACAGCGCCACGAAACATCATGGCAAAGGTAGCCTTGTGGCGTTTTCCTTCGAATGGAGGACCTTAGAACCATCCTAGTTAAGCCCATGCGCACATATCACATAATCAAGTGCAATAAATAAAGAAGCATAAAAAAAGGATTTTTGTAAAACATCGATAAATCGTGTAATAAACAGCGCGGCAAAACATCATGGTAAAGGTAGCCTTATGGTGTTTTCCCTCGAATGGAGGACCTTAAAACCACCCTAGTCAAGCCCATGCGCACATATTACATAATGCATAAAAAATAAGACAAATAAATAAAAATATCGGATTTCGTGTACCCGATTGAACACATCTCTCGTCCAATCAAGTATACATCATCCGGCGCGGCAAAACCTCGGGTAAAGGATTTTAACCCCTTTAAAGGGACCTTTCATCACACTTGCTAAGCCTATGCGCACATATTACATAATTCATAAAAAAGATAAAACAAATAAATAAAGAATGTCGGATTTCGTATACCCGATTGAACACATCTCTCGTACAATCAAGTATACATCATCCGGCGCGGCGAAGCCTCGGGTAAAGGATTTTAACCCCTTTTAGGGGACCTTTCATCACACTAGCTAAGCCCATGCACACATATTACATAATGCATAAAAAATAAAACAAATAATAAAGAATATCGGATTTCGTATACCCGATTGAACACATCTATCTCTCGTCAATCAAGTATACATCATCCGGCGCGGCGAAGCCTCGGGTAAAGGATTTTAACCCCTTTAAGGGGACCTTTCATCACACTTGCTAAGCCCATGCGCATCATCTCCATATGACATAAATGAATGATATGCGGAAATTAAAAAACAGAAAAATTAAACGGAAAATAATCAAATGAACAAAATAACATAAAATCAACAATGTGCATTTGCTCAAGTGGTACGTGGAATTGTTGCCCAAGTACAGACCGCACTACCGTCCATTCGGATTCGGCTACGGAATTTACGTCTGGGTTTCCATCCTATATACCACAAGAGACGACACTTACATTCATCCAAAATCCATAACAAACATCATATACACAACAACATGCCACAAATACAGAAAATATAATCAAAGTAAATGACCAGAAATTAAATAGAAATAAGTGTGAAAAATACCCTCAGGTCTAACTTTTTTAGTGTCCTCGGACTTGCGTTTCGCGGAGATCGGAAGGGATGAAAGCTCCTTACTTTTCCGGTTCACTAGCTTCGCGTTTTGGCTCGCTGTTCCACTATTTTTCCCACTGTTTTGGCATCGTTTTGCTGCTGTTTTTGACGTGTTTTCTGCTCACTATTTCAGGTCTTATTCTTGTGTTTTAGTGGACTGTTTTGGGTGTTTTTTAAAGACTATTTGTGCAGGTTTGTTTGTGATTTTTTAAGGGTTAGATATGCAGTTTTTGATCACTGGTTTGGGGTATTTTGGGGGCTGTTTGATGGACAAAACTTGGGGAAATGGCTGCTATTTTTGCGAGTCAGTTTTGGATATGTAAGGGCGCTGTTCTGGTTGTTTTTTTATGCGTTGATGTTGCTTCTGTTCTGGTTGAGATTTGCGTGAGTTGTGATGATGTTTTAGATGTTATTTTGGTGATGGTGATGGATGTTGAAACTCGGCAATGGAGGGGAGGCTAGGGGTTGTGTTCACGGCCAAGAGAATGAGAGATGAAGAGAAGATTTTGCTTTGGCCGAGAGGTTGATATCTTCTAGGGTTAAGGTCTTGTGATTTGCGTGTGAATGAGGGAATATGCTGATGTCTTGGGCGTGTATTAGAGAGATTGGAGAGGTGGGGTGGCTAGGTTAGTGCATGTTTATATAGAAGAGAGCTAGGGTTTGCCCTTGTCTCACAAGGAAGATATCTAGTTTCCAAATTTGGAGTCCTAAGAATGGTATACACAATATTAAGGGGGGACAAAATATTTTAAATTAGGAAGTCAACTATTTTAAATTGGTAGATGTCTTATTAGATTAGGAAGTCAAATATTTGATTGGTTTTAATTGGTTATGATTGATTTTAATTAGGCATATCTTCTTTTTAATTTTAGTATATGATATATTCAAATTATTTAAATTAGGCATGATTTTAGTTTAAGTTTGGTAAATATTTTATTTAATTATTTAATTAATTATATTAATATCTTATTTAATTAATGTTTTAATTAATATTTATTTATTTAATTTGGGGGTATTTTAAGGGTGATGGGCGTGTGGGCCTTGGTGGGTGGGAGTGGGCTTGGCTAGGTGCATGTTAATTTAGTTAAGTGTTTGGGCTAAGTTTGTGTGGGCTAGGTGGGTGTGTAGGCTAAGTTCATGTGGACTAGGTGTGCGTGGGCCGGGTTTAGGTGTCTCGGGCCGAGCATAAATTTTAAAACAGAAAACAAACGAGTTACTTGAAGCCAAACTAGTGAACTTAATCCGTCAATGAGTCAATTCTTGACTCTTCCCTTCCGATGTCCGTTTCCCGCGGTTTCCGTAACTTAAAAGGTAGTTGTCTCCAAATAAGACTCCTCATCGGGTTTCACATGTAAAAATGCAATGCCTACAATCGCAACCATGTATTCACACAAGCATGTTATCAATCAATCTAATCAAATTAATTAATCTAATAATTTGTGACCATCCAATGTTCAAACAACGATTTGATTTTGCTCTAGTCAAACTCGTTTTGCGAATAAGTACTCAAAGTACGAATTCTCGAATTAAATTAAACTACATAATTAAATCCAATTCAATTTGTATTTAATACTAATTCGCCATTTAATTCCAAATTAAACATTACACTTTAATAATAAACCTTTTACGAATTAAATTCCAAATTTAATCGTTACGGGTCTCAAAGCCCGATTAACGTCTAACGTCAATTTAATTAAAGTCCAATGGGCTTTTAATTAATTTCTTAAGGCGTGGACTTTTGGTCAACTCGGGTCAAACCGAATAACCAAAGTCCAATCCGGGAGTTACCCCATAAGCCCAGAAATCAATTTAGGCCCATTAGGCCTAATTAAACTTTAAAGGTCCATTAGTCGCATTTGGGCTTTATGGATGCGGTTTTGGGCCCAATTGGATCCAACCAATTTTGCCTAAACCCATCTTGGTACAACCAAGCCCAATAAGCCCAATTACAACACAACAAGCCCAAATCCAATTTAAGGCCCAAATAATTAAATTCCAAAAATCCAATTTCCCAATTTAATTACACTAAAGTGTATAACACAATTAATCACCCAAATCAATATTTCCAAAACATTAATTTACACAATCAATCATGCTCAATTACAACAAAACATGTCCAACATATTTCATCAAAAATCAAACCCATTATCACGAGCTACATGTCTCGGCAATATAGGGCATTTTATGACCGATTCGAATTCAATCAAATTAAATCCAATTCGACATTAAATCAATATTCACAATCGTTTTCAAGTCATCCAATGAATCAAAAAAAAAAATTCCAAGACATTAGGGCAAGTCTTCCATTCGGCCAAGCCAAAGAATTTGGGCAAAAATGTTCCAAACATAATTTCTTGAAATTGATCCAATCAATCTTCAATTCAACATGATTTAAGCATATCCAAACATCCAATTTAATTAAATCATGCTCAAAATCAATTTACCCAATTTTAAGCCCTAAATATTTTCATGCTCAACATTGCTCAAGATACCATTATTGGTGATTGCTAAGGTCCCAAGATCATTAAACAATCATGAAACAAGTGCGAATACAAATCAACGAAGTTGCGGAATACTTACATCGATCGGTTGAGCGACGCGGCAACGAACAAAAATATTCTTTCTGCCCACTGCATGCTCTTGGCAGTGACTGAAATAGCCCATTATTTTTTGCTCGGCTTTGGTCCTTCGTCAAGCTCCAAGCTTCGTCGAATGATTCCAAGCTCATGGGTGGACTTCCCTATCACCTTCGCATGACTTCGTAGTGTGCTAGCACTCCCAATTTTTCCACAAAATCGCGACTCTAAGCTTCCCTATTCTTCTTTGGCTAACGGCAAAAATAGATGCAGTTAAGAAGAAAAACAGGCCAAATGGCCGAGAGAGAGATGAAATAAAGAGAGAGAGTGATGTGTTTTGTTAAAAAAAATGGTAATAGATTTTCCAAAATCAAATACCAAATTTTTCTTTCAAAAAAGTCAAACAATTAAAGCCATAAATGCTTGCCAACCACACACATCACTTGCCATCAATCAGTGAATAGTGACTGGCGTCAATCACTCAAAGTGAAAGACATCTATCACTTGATTGACGAATGAGGTGACGCTAGATGCGACTAGCGATTTGACGCTTGATTTGACTTACGTGCCGCACTCGAATTCAAAATGCGAATGCGCTGGCAAACAATCCCGGGCTCGGGTTCGCTAATTCCAAATTAACGAATTTTCTGTTGCGACGCAATTAAATCTAATTTAATTAAATAATCATGCCTAGCATAATTACTATTCACATCGCTAACGAATTAATTCCAAATTAATTCGTTTGCCCGAATTAAAATCTAATTTTAATTCCGCGTCGAAATCCAATTTCATCTAATATATCAAATATATTAATTTATCGATTAATTCCAAATTAATCGTTATCTCTCTTTAATTGATATTTTATCCCAGATAAAATATCTCAGTAATTAATCCCTGATTAATTTTCTCTCGCTTCTAATTAATCCCAAATTAATTTAGAGTGCGAGCCATACGTCATCGGTGAATCTTCGGGAAGTAACCCATGAGATCCACGAATATGTTGGTAGTAAATTCGGTCGTCGGACTATCCGAACACGTAAGTACCTAGTACTACGTTTATACCGATTTACAAGACAAGGTTGGCTTCTAGCAAAGCTCCATGCCCACCCAATTCTCCAGAAATATCCTTACAGGAATAAAGGATCTATATCAGGCGTAGTATACGTAGTATTGCGTATTTCTGTCCAGTATCAGATGATCAGGTGCTAGGCCTGGGGCTGGAATTGTGTCTGCCCCGTACGAAGCACATGTCGGATATCTGGTAACTAGTCTGTATAATCGGATAACTATGACCTAGTCATATTATCCCGATGGCAGCAGTACTTAAGAGAACCAGTACCGTATCCTACGTGACTATCATCTCCATATGACTAGAGTGACACTTCCGCCTTGACATCACACCCAACACACTACGATTCTCAATATACCCAGCATAGGCGTACACAGAACATGTTAAAGCCCTAGATGACCGCAACCAAAGTATATTGATTGTCGCAAGTATTAGCGGTGTAAGTCTCAGGTTAAGACCAAATACACCTACCCTGATTTCGGACTTCCATAGACACATAGTCATACTAACAATAGAATTCCGATGGGGTCTATCCAGAGCGAAGCTGTTTCCCATACCATCGGTAAAACACAACCTCCTATTACACTTGCATGAGTATCATATACCCAAATATATGAGAACTATGTCGTTATGCCCTCACAACGCGCACAACTGTAATACTAGTCTTTTACGCATTTATCGATGTCCAATCTCGATAATAGTCTGACTAGGGATATTTAATGATTTATCCTTCGTGGACTGATACTGTCTCATATCATTCTCAATCCAGGAACAAATCATAAGGACCTCCTATCATTTATACATCTTGGTGATCTAATCACAAATGATAAGAGAGCAATCTCCTTTGTCACATAGTTAATTTGTACAACAACACCATGATCTGTACAAATAGTGACGCTATGGGTCATAATTGTCCAACACGATTAATTTCGAATTAATCGTTCTCTTTTTATTAATTGAATTTTATCCCAGATAAAATCTTTCCGCAATTATTCCTAGATTAATTTTCTCTCTCTTATAATTAATCATAGATTAATTATGTTCGAGTCATACCTCATTGGTGAATCTTCGGGAAGCGAACCATGAGATCCCTGGATATGTTGGCAGTAAATCCGGTAGTCGGACTATCCGAACACGTCCGTACCCGGTACCACATTCTTACCGATTTACGAGACATGGTTGGCTTCTAGCAAAGCGTCGTGCCTACCCAATACTCCAGAAATATTCTTTAAGGAATATATAATCTTTATTAGGCATAGTATACGAATTATTACGTATTGGGATCCAGTATCAGATGTCACATGCAAGGCCTGGGGCTGGATTAGTGTCTGCCCCGTACGAAGCATATATCGGATCACAAGCAACTAGTCTCTATAATCGAATAATCATGACCTTGTCATATTATCCCGATAGTTGCAACATAATAGAGAACCAGTTCTGTATCCCTGCATGATCATCATCTCCATATGACATAAGTGATACTTCCGTCTTGACATCACACCCAATACACTATGATTCTCAATAAACCTAGAAGAGGCGTACACATAACCTGTTAAAGTCCTGGACAACCAAAACCAAAGCGTATTGATTGTCGTAAGTACTAGCGATGCATGTCTCAGGTTAAGACCAAATACACCTACCCTGAATCGGATTCCCATAGACACATAGTCATACTACCAATGGGATTCCGAGGGGTCTATCCAGAGCGAAACTGTTTCCGTACCATCGGTAAACACAACCTCTTATCACACTTGCATAAGTATCCAATACTTAAATATATGAGAACTATGTTGTTACGCTTCCGTAACACGCATAAGTGTTGGACAGTTATGACCCATAGCGTCACTATTTGTACAGATCATGGTGTTGTTGTACAAATTAACTATGTGACAAAGGAGATTGCTCTTTTATGATTTGTGATTAGATCACCAAGATATATAAATGATGAAAGGTCCATATGATTAGTTCCTGGATTGAGATGATATGAGACAGTATCAGTCCACAAAGGATTAATCATTAAAAATCCCTAGTCAGAGTATTATCGAGATTGGACATCGATAATGCGCAAAAGACTAGTATTACACTTGTGCACGTTGTGAGGGCATAACGGCATAATATTCATATATTTGGGTATATGATACTCATGCAAGTGTAATATGAGGTTTTGTTTACCGATGGAACGGAAAACAGCTTCGCTCTGGATAGACCCCTCAGAATTCCATTGGTAGTATGACTATGTGTCTATGGAAGTCTGAATCAGGGTAGGCGTATTTGGTCTTAACCTGAGACTTGCACCGCTAATACTTACGACAATCAATATACTTTGGTTTAGGTCGTCCAGGGCTTTAACAGGTTCTGTGTACGCCTCTGCTCGGTATATTGAGAATCGTAGTGTGTTGGGTGTGATGTCAAGACGGAAGTATCACTTCAGTCATAGTGGAGATGATGGTCACGTAGGATAAGGAACTGGTTCTCTTATGTACTGCAGTCATCGGGATAAAATGACTAGGTCATGTTTATCCGATTATAGAGACTAGTTACCAGAGATCCGATATGTGTTTCGTACGGGGCAAACACAATTCTAGCCCCAGGACTAGCACATGACATCCGTGAAGGGGTTTTAGGGGCATAATCACGGTAACGCAGCGGAAGTGGCGGAAGATCGTATCTTCCGATTTCAAAACTTTTTCTCGGATTAATTAAATAAACATATTTATTTAATTATCCAATAATCAATTATGAAATAAAATTCAAATAAATCTTATTTAAGTGAATTTACCAAATTACCCTTACTTTAGTATTTTGTCCATTTTAGTCCGAAATTGATCTAATCAATTTTGAATGATTCTAAATCATTTCTAAGATGAACTTAGCATGTTCAAAACATCAAAACACCAAAAGCACCAAAAATCCCAAAATCTATTCATTTGGCCGAATGTCACCTAAGGTGGGCATTTTGTCCATTTGGTCATTTCATGCTTCAAAACACATCAAGATGTAATCCAATGAACATGAAAATTTATATGCATCATATACACATCCAAATACACAACATATATGAAAACCCCCAAATTTGGAATTGGTTATGAACCCTAATTTTTCAATTTCTTCAAATTGGACAAATTAGACCAAATTGGTTAAATCAATTACTTCAATCATGTTTCTTCCATCCAATCAAAGTCTCAACACAATGAAACAACTCAAGATCAAATCTAGGTCATCCAAAACCTTAAAAGAACACTTATAACTACCCTAGTCACAAGCTTTCTCCATTATACATGCTCTACACTTTCACCAAACATTTATCCATCAAAAACACAAAGAATAAAGAATAGAAAAACTCAAGAACATCACAAGATGTTGCCCACAACAAGAGGAACAAAACTCTCTAATGGAAGGTTGGAAATACTTACTATTTTCCAAGCTTTTCTTGATTTTTCTTTCTTTTCTCTCTAGCATTCTTTGCCTTCCTTTAATGGAGTTTTTGGTTAAAGTGAATTAGGTTAAAAGCAAATGAAATGAAAAACAATATATACAAGCTTGGAAAAAGCCCTTGGCCGAAATTGGCAAGGCAAATTACAAGACAAGAATATAATTTCATCTTCATTTGTCTTTCATTTGTTCAACTTGGTTAAATATCTAAAACAACTTTAAAGATATTTAATTTAGTCAACAAATGCAACTTAGAAAAATATATCTCTTATATATTAAAGTGTATTGGTCGAAATTATAAAGAAATAAAGGAAAAAGATATTTTTATTTTTCAAACAATTTTGAACAAATATCTTAAGAAGTCAAAATCAATTTGACAACCTTTTCCTTTAATGTAAAGTCAAACATTTACACTTATAATCATTTCCTAACTTTATCATTTGGTGATATATTTATATTTTAATTATATTAATCATTTAACAATTAAATAATTAAATAATTAATTAAATACAAATATATCAAATATATGTATTATATTTACTTTAAATATCTCAAATACATATATTGATGATATATGTCAAATACCTTTATTTGACTATTTATTATGTGTATTTAATAATATCATATATTAAATACAAATACACATTAATTAGGAAATGACGGTTCGGCCCGTTCGCATGTATTTTTCATTTAACGATTAAACGATTTATAAATAATCATCATTATTCATAATTGTTGCTCTAGTGCTCTACGAGTATGTTTCATTATTGAGACTCTCTAGATTAAGGTATATCCGTCATGAAATCCAATTTCATGTACATAATCTATCCACCCGTAGATTATGACGATCACGGATAAACGAGCTGAATCATACAGGTCGAGGTCATTGCATACGTATAATCCCTCCGTCACAGGTATCCAGATAATCCCAGAGATATAGATGTAAACGTCAAATCTCTATAGGTATTATCTCGTCGACGTATCTATTAGCAATCTCTAAATAACACTCGGAACTTACTTCCGATGTATACTGTGGCCACAGATTTAACAGACTGCTAAATATATATGGACTACCTATGCTCTGTACACAGAACTGACGGATCCTATCTTGACACACACAGGATATCCTGAGGATCGATCCACACCCAACGAACAGGCGGAGGTCTGATCTAAATAGATCGGTGACGTGACTGCCATCTAAGTGTGGAGGATGTCTCATACATCCACAGGGTGTCTCAAGTCGAAGGACCACTATGCTACTCAACCCGAGAAGATTCTTATTGACGTTGGCGTACCATCCATTAAGAATCTTCGGTGAGCCGTTCAGTGTTTATCCACTATAAACACCTACACGTCTATACGAGTCTCCATAGACTCATGGTTCATTGGGATAAACCATCGGACCAAGTCTCGATATACGACATGTACTGGTCTCAACGGATTTGACTAACCGACCCGTGTTAGCAAATCTTGACCAGGAACTATGTTTGATAATATACATATAGCAGTGACACTTCCCAATGTCAATTACAAACTAACTTTGTAACTGTGTACTGCATTATATATTATCGGGCCTTTGTCTAAATATACATATCACTAAACCACATTTAGTTTCAATCTAATCGTAATCAGATCGAATACATATATAAGAACAAGAGGTGCAACCATAAATAAGTAATATTATGGAATAAGGGGATGTTCGTATTCATGAATCAGACATAAATACGGCCCGGATTGGCGCTCTGAGCACCAACCCCAACAATCCGATGCTGGATCGAAATACGTAATACTACGTATACTACGCCTGATATAGATCACATATTCCTATAAGGATATTTCTGGAGAATTGGGTAGGCATTGCGCTTTGCTAGTGTTAGACATTATGTCCCATAGCGTCACTGTTTGTAAATGATATTGTATTATTGTACAAAATTAACTATGTGATAATGAAATTGCCTTTTGCCGTTTTGTAATATTATTTACTTTGACTTATAAATGGCGAAAGTCCATATGATTAGTACCTGGACTGAGAATGATATGAGACAGTATCAGTCCCCAAAGGTTTAATCATTAAATATCCCTAGTCGTAGTATTATCGAGACTGGACATCGATAATGCGGAATAGACTAGTATTGCGCTTGTGCACGTTGTGAGGGCACAACGGCATAGTTCTCATATATTTAAGTATTGGATACTTATGCAAGTGCGATAGGAGGTTGTGTTTTACCGATGGTACGGAAAACAGCTTCGCTCTGGATAGACCCCGCGGAATCCCATTGGTAGTATGTCTACGTGTCTATGGGAGGCCGCATCAGGGTAGGTGTATATGGTCTTAACCTGAGACTTACATCGCTAGTACTTGCGACAATCGGTAAACTTTAGTTTTGGTGGTTGGGGACCTTAACCGGTTCTGTGTACACCTCTTCTGGGTTTATCGAGAATCGTAGTGTACTGGATGTGATGTCAAGATGGAAGTATCGCTTCAGACATATGGAGGTGATGATCACGCAGGACACAGAACTAGTACTCTATAAAAGGTTGCAACCGTCGGGACAATATGACAAGGTCAGGATTGTCCGATTTAAAGAGACTAGTTGTTTGATGTCCGATATATGTTTCGTACGGGGCAGACACATCTCCAGCCCCAGGCCTAGCATGTGATCATCCGATACTGGATCGATGTACGGAATACTACGGTATACTACGCCTGATACAGATCTTATATTCCTATAAGAATATTTCTGGAGAATTGGGTAGGCATGGCGCTTTGCTAGAAGCCAACCTTGTCTTGTAAATCGGTAAAGACGTAGTACGAGGTACGTACGTGTTCGGATTATCCGACGACCGTATTTACTGCCAAAATATCCGGAGATCTCTTGGGTCGCTTCCTGAAGATTCACCTATGATATTTGATTCGGACTTAATTAATCTTAGATTAATTGCGGAGAAACTTTATCTTGGATAAAGTGCCTAATTTAGAGAGAGAACGATTAATTTGGAATTAATCGATAAAATTATTGTATTCGATATAATAATCGAATTCGATTTCGACGCGAAATTAAAATTAGATTTTAATTCGGGCATACGAGTTAATTTAGAATTAATTCGTAAGCGACGTAAATAATAATTTCGATAGGAGCGATTATTTATTTAAATCCGATTTAATTAACGTCGCGACGCAAGTTCGGTATTTCGGAAATATCGAACCCGAACGCGTGAGTGAGTGGACGTGGGCCCACTTTCATTTGGGAACGTGTGGGGCCCACATGACACTGTCATTATATGCATTATTTTATTGATAAGGCATTGCATGTTAATAGTGTACAAAACACTCTAAGGCATTGCATGGTGATAGTGTGCATTACACTCAAAGGCTTTGCATGGAGTTGAGTGTTTGACACTCTAAGCCATTGCATGGTTTATGTCATAGATTTATTATTTATTTAATAAATTATAACATAAATATAAATTGATTTTTGGTAAAACAAAGATCAATTAAGACTTTACACAAAATCTCTCTTCTCTCTCAAATTGCCGAGAACTCCATTGACAGGGCAAGGAAGATTTGATCTTCTATTTCTCCAATTTTGCTAGCACAAGCAAGGGATCAAAAAGGGTGATAGGGAAACCATCAAAGAGCTTGGAATACAAAAGCTTGGAGCTTCAAGTCTTCTTCCTCCTCTTGGCCGAATCTTCCAAACACTTGGAGCTTCCACCATTTGATCATCTTCTTCATAACATAGCTTGTAAGTATGATCCGCCATGACTCAAGTCTTTTATATTATTCATTATAGTATTTCTGAATGCTTATCTTTCCTTGGGACATTGTAGGCATTGCATTTTTGCATACCGAACCCGATGAGGAGTCTTATAAGGAGGCACCGCCTTTTAGTCGTGGAGTTCGTGGAAAGCGGTCAAAGAAAGGTTAAGTCAAGAGATAATACATTTTGGAAATTAATTCGCTGAGTTTGCTCAAAGTTGCTTGTTGAAAGTTCATTTTTTAAACGTATCTCTTAACCCGAAATCACCCCAAACC
>SKCR01021554.1:0-17702 GCA_019454045.1 Zanthoxylum bungeanum | reverse complement strand
AATGAAATTGCTTTTGCCGTTTTGTAAAATTATTTACTTTGATATATAAATGGCAAAAGTCCATATGATTAGTTCCGTATTGAGATGAAATGATACAGTATCAATATAAAAGGTTTAATCATTAAATATCCTACGAGGAGTATTATCGAGATCAGACATCGATAATGCGGAATAGACTAGTATTGCACTTGTGCGAGTTGTGATGGCACAACGGCATAGTTCTCATATATTTAAGTATTGGATACTTATGCAAGTGCGATAGAAGGTTGTGTTTTGCTGATGGTACGGAAAACAGCTTCGCTCTGGACAGACCCCGCGGAATCCCATTGGTAGTATGCCTGCGTGTCTATAGGAGGCCGCATCAGGGTAGGTGTATATGGTCTTAACCTGAGACTTGCATCACTAGTACTTGCGACAATCGGTAAACTTTGGTTGTGGTGGTTCGGGGCTTTAACCGGTTCTGTGTACGCCTCTTCTGGTTTTATCGAGAATCGTAGTGTACTGGATGTGATGTCAAGATGGAAGTATCACTTCAGACATATGGAGATGATGATCACGTAGGATACAGAACTAGTACTCTATAAAAGGTTGCAACCGTCGGGATAATATGACCAGGTCAGGATTGTCCGATTTAAAGAGACTAGTTGTTGATGTCCGATATATGTTTCGTACGGGGCAGACACATTTCCAGCCCCAGGCCTAACATGTGATCTTCCGATACTGGATCGATGTTCGCGATACTACGGTATACTACGCTTGATAAAGATCTAATATTCCAGTAAGAATATTTCTGGAGAATTGGGTAGGCATGGCGCTTTGCTAGAAGCCAACCTTGTCTTGTAAATCGGTAAAAACGTAGTACGAGGTACGTACGTGTTTGGATTATCCAATGACCGTTTTTACTGCCAACATATCTGGAGATCTCTTGGGTCGCTTCCTGAAGATTCACCTATGATGTTTGATTCGAACTTTTCAATCTTGGATTAATTGCGGAGAAACTTTATCTTGGATAAAATGCCTTATTAGGAGAGAGAACGATTAATTTGGAATTAATCGATAAAATAATATATTCGATATATTAAACGAAATTAGATTTCGACGCGGAATTAAAATCGGATTTTAATTCGGGCAAACGAATTAATTTAGAATTAATTCGTTAGCGATCTGAATAGTAATTCCGCTTGGCGTAATTATTTAATTCTCGTCGCGACGGAAATTCGTTAATTCGGAATTAGCGAAATTGAGCCCGAAAGTGTTTGCGGACACATTCGTATTTTGAAATGAATGGGACCCGCAAATCACATCGCGAAGTCTCATTACTTGACACGACTAGTTGATGGATGTATCTAGTCACCTTTATGGGATGATACATTGTCTCTATTCTCAATGTAAGTAGGTGAGGCCATTTAATGGATTTTTTGGAGGGAAAACCTTTCACGGTTTTTGAAGGGTTTTTTAATAAAAAATTCATTTTGGAAAATGATATCTCATCATTGCTTTTTCTTTTTCTTTCTCACGGTTTTTGAAACAAATAAAAGAGAAAAAGAAAATTGAAAAAGGCACTCTTCCTCTTCTTCTCCTTGCTCACGCCGTGAGCTTCAAACAATGCAGAAAAATTGTTTTCATCTCTCCATTTTTGCTAGCATAATGAGGGATCAAAGGAGGTGATAGGGAAACAACCTTGGAGCTTGGAATACAAGAAGACTTGAAGCTTCTCTCACTCTTGCTCTTGGCCGAAACTTCCACCTTGAAGACTCAAGGATTCTCTTCATCATTTTCGTCACAAGCTTTGTAAGTATGATTCCGCCATGCTTCAAGCTTTGCATGTATAAATGTGTATTTCTTTGGCTTATACTTTCTTTGGGACAAATTATAGAAACCTACACATCATACACCCTTAAACATGCATTCTAAACAGATAATAAAGCGCATATGTAAAATAATAATGATATGCGGATGGATATTTTACACATTGATCCTAGATCAAATCTCTCACTTTCTCTCTCCAAGCTAGCAATTGTATTACTTCTACCCGTTACACTACACTTCTAAAGAAACCTAATTTACATGGAGGGGAATAGGTGATAAGAGAATACAAAGAAATAGGAGATAAGGCTGGACACGTAGGTCCAATTTAATAAATCAAATTTATTACAATTTCAAAATCACCCCACCCGGCTAATATCCATCCGATATACATTATTCAAACATCCCAACCATGTATTCATACAAGCATGTTATCAATCAATCAAATCCAATTAATTAATCTTGATAATTAGTGATCATCCAATGTTCAAGCAAAGATTTGATTTTGTTCGAGTCAAACTCGTATTGCGAACACGTACTCAAAGCACGATTTCTCAAATAAAATTAAATTACATGATTAAATCCAATTTAATACGTATTTAATTCTAATTCATTATTTAATTCCAAATTAAATATTACACTTTATAAAATAAACCTTTACGACTTAAATTCCAAATTTAATCGTTACGGGTCTCAAAGCCCGATTAATATCCAATATTAATTTAATTAATGTCCAATGGGCTTTTAATTAATTTCTTGAGGCGTGGACTTTTGGTCAACTCGGGTCAAACCCGCAACCAAAGTCCAATCCGGGAGTTACCCCATAAGCCCATAAATTAATTTAGGCCCATTAGGCCCAATTAAACGTTAAAGGTTCATTAGTCGCATTTGGGCCTTTTGGAAGCGGTTTTGGGCCTAATTGGATCCAACCAATTTTGGCCTAAACCAACTTTGTATAACAAAGTCGAATAAACCCAATAACAACTTTGAAAGCCCAAATCCAATTTTAAGCCCAATAATTTAATTTCAAAAATTCCAAATTTTCCAATTAAATTACCTAAAGTGTATAGCATTATTAATTACTCAAATCAAAGTTTCCAAAACATCAAATTTGCCCAATTAATCATGCTTAACATCAATTAATCATGTCCAACATAATTAAATCAAAATCAAACCCAATTTCATGCTTCAAGTGTCTCGGCCAAAGAGGGAAATTATGCCCAAATCACATTCAATCCAATTGAACCAAATAAACATAAATTCAACATCCCTAAATGATTTCCAAGTCATCCAATGAACAAAAAATCAAAAATCCAAGACATTAGGGCACTTGCCAAATTCGGCCATCACAAGCAAATTGGGGAAAAATTGTTCCAAATACTTTTCATCAAATTGATCTAATCAATCATCAATTAAACAACATTCAAGCATTCTAAATCATCCAATTTCATTAAACATGCTCAAAATCAAGTTTACCCAAATTTGTCATGCCCAAAATTTAGGGAAAAATGGATCCAACCAAATTTCATGAAATGATTATGCACAACATCAATTCAACCTCATTCAAGCATACTATACTAAACAATTTAATCATTTGATGCTCAAATTGAGTTTACCCAAATTAAAGTTTTGGCCAACATTAAGCAAATTGGGGAAAATCAATCCAATTAATTTTTCATCAAATTGATTAGATATAACTCTAATTTATTCATATACAAGCATTCTTAAACAAACAATTTGTTAAAATCATGCTTAAATCAAAAAGCCCCAAATTTTGCTCAAGAACCCTAATTCGTTTTATGCAACCAATAGCTCTGATACCATTGTTGAGTTTCAATCAAGTCCCAAGGATCATTTATAAGCATAAAATAATATGAATGCACATCAAAGGAGGTGCGGAATAAACTCACATTGAACGGTTTGAGATGCGAAGAACAAGTTGCGTTTTCTGCCTCCCTCCAAGCTCGGCAGGGAGCTCCTTGCACTGCAGGACTGCACGGTAATGGACTGGTTTGCCTCCTCCATGTTCGGCTATTGATGACCTCCATTGAAGCTCCAAGCTTCAAGCTCCAAAATCGGATTCCAAGCTCATAAATTCGTTTCCCTATCACCTATGTATAACCCAAGGTGTGTGCTAGCACTCTTCATCTTCCTTGCTTCCCTTTAAATTCGGTCCAACCAGAAACTTTTGAAGCAAATCGGCTTGAAGCCGTGAAGGAGAGGGAGAAGAAAAAGAGAGGGAAAAGAGAGAATGCGTAAAGGTTGGAAAGAGAGAGTAAAAAAGAAAATGTAATTTTGTTTTTATAATTTCCAAAATTAATAAAAAACCAATTACAAATTCTTTTAACTTTACATTAAATGCTAAAGTCAAAAGTAAAAAAGCAAAAGTTGCTTTTTCAACTTCTACATCAATCACTCAAATCAAGTGACAACATGTCATATCACTCAAATTGACATTTGATTTGACGCTTGATGTGACTAGCGATTTGATGCTCGATTTGATTTGCGTGCCGCACTCGAATTCGAAATGCGAATGCCCTCGCAAATAATCCCGGGCTCGGGTTCGCTAATTCCAAATTATCGAATTTTCCGTTGCGTCGTAATAAAATGATTACGCCTAGCGAAATCATTATTCACGCCGCTAACGAATTAATTCTTATTTAATTCGTTCGCCCGAATTAAAATCTAATTTTAATTCCGCGTCGAAATCCAATTTCGTTTAATATATCAAATAAATTAATTTATCGATTAATTCAAAATTAATCGTTCTCTCTCTTTAACGATATTTTATCCGAGATAAAATATCTCCATAATTAATCCCAGATTAATTTTCTCTCTCTTCCAATTAATCCCAGATTAATTAAAGTGCGAGTCATACTTCATTGGTGAATCTTCAGGAAGCGACCCATGAGATCTCCGGATATGTTGGCAGTAAATACGGTCGTCGGACTATCCGAACACGTAAGTACCTCGTACTACATTTATACCGATTTACAAGACAAGGTTGGCTTCTAGCAAAGCGCCATGCCTACCCAATTCTCCAGAAATATTCTTACAGGAATATATAGATCTGTATCAAGCGTAGTATACCGTAGTATTGTGTATATCGGCCCAGTATCGGATAATCACATGCTAGGGCTGGGGCTGGATAAGTGTTTGCCCCGTCCGAAGCACATGTCGGATGTCTGGTAACTAGTCTCTATAATTGGATATGCATGACCTAGTCATAACATCCCGATGGTTGCGCAACACTTAAGAGCACTAATACCGTATCCTGCGTGACATCATCTCCAATATGACTGAAGTGATACTTCCATCTTGACATCACACCCAATACACTACGACTCTCTGATAAACCCAGAAGTGGTGTACGCAGAACCGGTTAAAGCCCTGTACCACCAAGACCAAAGTCTATCGATTATCGTAAGTATTAGCGATGTAAGTCTCAGGTTAAGACTTTACACACCTACCTTGATTTCGGCCTCCCATAGACACATAGTCATAATACTAATGGGATTCCGAAGGGTCTATCCAGAGCGAAGCTGTTTCCCGTACCATCGGTGGAAACACGACCTCCTATCGCACTTGCATAAGTATCCAATACTTATATATATGAGAACTATGCCGTTGTGCCCTCACAACGCGCACAAGTGCAATACTAGCCTATTCCGCATTATCGATGTCCAGTCTCGATAATACTCCGGCTAGGGATATTTAATGATTAATCCTTCGGGAGATATACTGTCTCATATCATCTCAATCCAGGAACTAATCATAGGGACCTCTCTTCATTTATATATCTATGGTGATCTAATCACAAATGATGAGAGTGCAATTTCTTGTTACATAGTTAATTTGTACAACAACACCGTGATCTGTACAAATAGTGACGCTAGGGGGTCTTTTGTCCAACACCATCAAAGTGGGGGCGAATGTAGACACTATATTTTTGCATAAAGCCCAAAGATGGGCTCGTATGGAGGCACTACCTGATAAGTTACGAAAGTCGCGGGAAACAGGACGTCGGAAGGGAAAAATCTAAAATTAATAGCTCGTCAAATTTAAATTCGCTATTAGCAGCGAGTTCGCATAGTCGATTCCAGTTCCAAACTTTAATCTTGGCCTAAAGCCATATGCACCCATCCAAAGCCCAATTACATAACCCTAACCCTAATACACCACTATATAAAGACCACTAAACAAAAAAACCTGGACTCTCTTGTTTTAAGACATCCACAGTTACACACAAAGAAAAATAAAGAAAAACCCTAACAGCCTCTCGCCTCTTTCTACCAGCTCTCTCATTCTTCTCACCCTACGCGGCCTCTCCACTCCCGAACTCTCTTCTCTCAGAACTCACACACCTTTATCTTACACACATCGGAAAACACATACACACATCTTACTTTTTTTTCACACTCACGACAACTGGAACAAAGTAAGCTCTCATCTCGCTTCTCACTTATAGACTCGGCAAAGACAAACAAAAAGAACCCTAGACATCTTACTTTTTTTTCACACTCCTCAACAACTGGAACAAAGTAAGCTTCTTCATCTCGCTTCTCACTTATAGACTCGGCAAACACAACCAAAAAGAACCCTAGTGCTCTATTTAAACACTCACTCGGCAATCAAAAAATCTCGGATGACACTTACACATCTTCACGGCCACTCCCTTATTCAACACAGACACACATCCACTCATCAATGCAAACACGACCAGACAAATGGCCACCACCGACGCAAAACCAAGAAAACAACCCCCAGTTCAACCGAATAAACAAAACCCTTAGCCACACGCACTACCAGCAACCCCCACACGGTATCTCAAAATTCAATGACAAAGTTACCCAACAGCCCCACTTTCATGTGAACGACACACACTCATTCAGCACCGATCAAACTGTGGACAAAATGACCCATAGCGTCACTATTTGCACAGATCATTGTGTTGTTGTAGCAAATTAACTATGTGACAAGGAAATTGCACTCTCATCATTTGTGATTAGATCACCATAGATATATAAATGAAAAAGGTCCCTATGATTAGTTCCTGGACTGAGAATGATATGAGACAGTATCAGTCCCCGAAGGATTAGTCATAAATATCCCTAGCCGGAGTATTATTACGAGACTGACATCGATAATGCGGAATAGGCTAGTATTGCACTTGTGTGCGTTGTGAGGGCACAACGGCATAGTTCTCATATATATAAGTATTGGATACTTATGCAAGTGCGATAGGAGGTCGTGTTTCACCGATGGTACGGGAAACAGCTTCGCTCTGGATAGATCCTTCAGAATCCCATTGGTATTATGACTATGTGTCTATGGGAGCCGAAATCAAGGTAGGGTGTTAAAGTCTTAACCTGAGACTTACATCGCTAATACTTACGATAATCGATAGACTTTGGTCTTGGTGGTACAGGGCTTTAACCGGTTCTGCGTACACCACTTCTGGGTTTATCAGAGAGTCGTAGTGTATTGGGTGTGATGTCAAGACGGAAGTATCACTTCAGTCATAGTGGAGATGATGTCACGCAGGATACGGTATTAGTGCTCTTAAGTGTTGCGCAACCATCGGGATATTATGACTAGGTCATACATATCCGATTATAGAGACTAATTACCAGACATCCGACATGTGCTTCGGACGGGGCAGACACTTATCCAGCCCCAGCCCTAGCACGTGACTATCTGATACTGGACCGATATGCACAATATTACGGTATACTACGCTTGATAGATATCTATATATTCCTGTAAGAATTTCTGGAGAATTGGGTAGGCATGGCGCTTTGCTAGAAGCCAACCTTGTCTTGTAAATCGGTATAAACGTAGTACGCGATACTTACGTGTTCGGATAGTCCGACGACCGTATTTACTGCCAACATATCCGGAGATCTCATGGGTCTGTTCCTGAAGATTCACCGATGACGTATGACTCGCACTTTATTAATCTGGGATTAATTCGATGAGAGAGAAAATTAATCTGGGATTATTACGGAGATATTTTATCTGGGATAAAATATAATTAAAGAGAGAAAACGATTAATTTGGAATTAATCGGTAAATTAATATATTCGATATATTATAACGAAATTAGATTTCGACGCGGAATTGAAATTAGATTTTAATTCGGGCGAACGAATTAATTTAGAATTAATTCGTTAAGCGATGTGAATAGTGATTTCGCTAGGCGTGATCATTTAATTACGACGCAACGGAAAATTCGTTAATTTGGAATTAGCGAACCCGAGCCCGGGATTGTTTGCGAGCGCATTCGCATTTCGAATTCGAGTGCGGCACGCAAGTCAAATCAAGCGTCAAATCGCAAGTCACATCAAGCGTCAAATCACATGTCACTTTGAGTGATGTGACATTGAGTGATTGATGTTAGTTGACGTGAGATGAAAGGAAGCATTAAATGCTTTCTTTTTTGAAATTGAAAATGGTAAATGACTTATTTTATTTTTGGAAAATATAAATAAACCTTTTACATTTTCTTTTTCTTATTTCATTCTCTCTCTCTCTTTTACGGTTCTTGGGAAACCCTTTCCCTCTCTTTTCTTCTTCTTCTCCTTCACGGTTTGGAACCGTTTCATCTTCTCAAAATTTCTGGTTTGACCGAATAAAGGCGAAGCAAGGAAGAAGACTTAGTGCTAGCACACCATGAGTGATACAAAGGTGATAGGGAAGTGAGTTCGTGAGCTTGGAAGCTTGAAGCTTGGAGCTTCAATGGTGTCTCCCATGGCCGAACCAGTCACCACCGTGCAGTCCCATGCGACCACCACACGCGCAGTTCACTGCCGAGCAAGGGAGAGCAGATCGCACTTCATCTTCGCCGCTCCAACCGATGTGAGTCTTTTCCGCACCTCCTTTGGTTGTATTCAACTCGTTTATGCATGATTTATGATCCTTGGGACTTGATTGAAACTCAACAATGGTATCTTGAGCATTTGTGCATAAAACGTTTTTAGGGTTCTTGAGCAAAATTTGGGGCTTTTTTATTTAAGCATGATTTTGACAAATTGTTGTTTAAGAATGTTTGTATATGAATAACTTAGAGTTATATGTAATCAATTTGAAGAAAAATTAATTGGATTGATTTTCCCCAATTTGCTTATTGTTGGCCAAAACTTTAATTTGGGTAAACTTGATTTTGAGCATGTTTAATGAAATTGGATGAATTAGAATGCTTAAATGTTGTTTAATTGATGATTGATTAGATCAATTTGATGAAAAAGTGTTTGGAACAATTTTCCCCAATTTGCTTTGTGATGGCCGAAAATATGAACCCTAATATTGTCTTGGATTTTTGATTTTTGTTCATTGGATGACTTGCAAATCATTTGGGGATGTTGAATTTATGTTTAATTTGGTTCAATTGGATTGAATTTGATTTGGACATAATTTCCCTCTTTGGCTGAGACACTTGAAGCATGAAATTGGGTTTGATTTTGATCAAATTATGTTGGACATGATTCATTGATGTTAAGCATGATTAATTGGACAAAATTAGTGTTTTGGAAACTTTGATTTGGGTAATTAATAATGCTATACACTTTAGGTAATTTAATTGGAAAATTTGGAATTTTTGAAATTAATTATTGGGCCTTAAAATTGGATTTGGGCTTTTAAAGTTGTTATTGGGTTTATTGGACTTTGTTGTACAAAGTTGGTTTAGGCCAAAATTGGTTGGATCCAATTAGGCCCAAAACCGCTTCCAAAGGCCCAAATGCGACTAATGAACCTTTAACGTTTAATTGGGCCTAATGGGCCTAAATTAATTTATGGGCTTATGGGGTAACTCCCGGATTGGATTTTGGTTATTCGGTTTGACCCGAGTTGACAAAAGTCCACGCCTCAAGAAATTAATTAAAAGCCCATTAGACTTTATTAAATTAATATTGGATATTAATCGGGCTTTGAGACCCGTAACGATTAAATTTGGAATTTAAGTCGTAAAGGTTTATTTATAAAGTGTAATATTTAATTTGGAATTAAATAATGAATTAGAATTAAATACGTATTAAATTGGATTTAATCATGTAATTTAATTTTATTTGAGAAATCGTACTTTGAGTACGTGTTCGCAATACGAGTTTGACTCGAACAAAATCAAATCTTTGTTTGAACATTGGATGATCACTAATTATCAAGATTAATTAATTTGATTATATTGATTGATAACATGCTTGTATGAATACATGGTTGTGATGTTTGAATAATGTATATCGGATGGATATTAGTCGGGTGGGGCGATTTGGAAATTGTAATAAATTTGATTTATTAATTGGACCTGCGTGTCCAGCCTTATCACCTCCTATTCTTTGTATTCTCTTCTCACTATTCCCTCAATGTAAATGAGGTTTCTTTAGAAGTGTAGTGTAACGGGTAGAAGAAATATTTGTGCTAGCGGGAGAGAGAAAGTGAGAGATTTGATCTAGGATCAATGTGTAAAATACCATCCGCATATCATATATTTTATCATATGCGCTTTATTATTTAATGCATGTTTTATATGAGTGAGGTTTAGAATTGTATATATATGAGTTAACTGACCAATTTTTACACGGCCCTCATAAAATATATTTTTTTCCTTCCATTGAGTGATTCTTGCTCAAGATCCTAGATTGGCATGGGTTGTTGGCCAAAGTCAAGCCCTTGTCCGTCGAAGATGTGTTTGAATCACGAGGCTTTGTTCCATATTGGTGTCTTGTCCAAGTTGTGGTTTGTTGGCCAAAGTCAAGACCACTTCTTGTCCAACGACATTGATTACGAAGCTTCCATGTCAATGGGTCCGCGCTTGACTGGGATCACTAGGTTTGTTGTGCCAAAGCCAAGGCCTAGTTGATTCAGAGGAAAAAGGTTAGGGTATACATTCGATGTATAGGCATATATAAGATATATGTTTGGGACTTGGATGTCCACCTACTGGATCTAGGAGTTGGATGAGACAATTGATCTTCGAGATCTACCTAGTTAATTATCATACAATTTGTTGGCCAAAGTCAAGATTGTGTGATATTTAACGGGATCCTAGCCACTAGGAAACACAGGTTTCCCGAGTACTCGACAGAGGGTTAGAGGCTCGCCGAAAATAGTGGGAGGCAAGAATTGAATTTGCAATATTCGTTCAATTACTCGCCATACGCTCATTCAAATTATTTCGTCGTAATATTAAATGTTAGTTGGACTAATATTTAAATTGTTGTTTTAATAAACAGTTGGACTGTATTATATTTGATTATATATATTGGATTATATTAATCATTATATTTGAATTAATTAATTTCAGTTACAGTTGATTTTATAATTGGATTATAGTAATCAATGTAATTGAGGTTAATTAATTTAGATTATATTTTATTATATAGTTGGACTATTATAATCATTATAATATATAGCACCACTAATCGTTGATTAAATAGTTGTACTATTGTAATCAGATAAAATTGAAAAGTTGGATATTTAAAATATAATCTGGGATTAAAATATTTTAAATGATTTAATTTTCGAATTGGGAATAAATAATAGGTTACTTTATTGATAAAATAACTTATTATACCTTAAGCCCAAAATTAAGCAAAATAAGTAGAGCATAAAATCTTTGGAAGATTTATGTGATGATGACTTTAATGCTTAATTTAATATACTTGTCATAAATCTAATTTTAGATTTAAGAAGTATTAAAATTGCAATTTATAATTCTTGGAGAATTAATTGACTATTCTAGAGGAGATAAAGTCAAAGTTTGCAATTGGGCATGTAGCACGAGGTGCACATCGTTTCGATATTCTAAAAACCCAAGGCTTGGCCTAAGGTTCCTAAAATATTGAAAATGATAATTGACATATACCAAAGTGACTACCATTTGGATATGGCAGACACGAAGGAATTAAAGAAAGGGGCGAGGCTCTAACTTTAAAAATATTTGTCAAAGTTATGTTCACTACTAGTATTGAAATTGGATTTTAAATACTTAGTGTGGTACATAAAATATATGTATTGATGTTCAGAATCCGCTATGAGCTGGATACTGACTTCAAGCCGAGATTTCTCTGCGAATCAGAAACGGGACGAAAGTCGTTGTTTCGATGGTAGATACCTAAGTTTAGGAACTACCATTTGGGTGTGTACTTAAATTAGGAACTGTTATAATGTAACTAGTTTGACTAGAGACATTATCTCTATATCAGTGTTTAATCTGTTTCAGATAAAACCTTTATATTATAGAACACTAAGTGTTTTATTATATAAAGATGATACTGAGATAAATACATTAGATGTAAATAACAGAATTTATATTTTGAATATAATTAAAATCTCAAACATATAAAATGACAAATAAATAGCTCAAATTGATTTGATCAATAGAGACTTATTTGTGGCATTGTTGTCTAGGACACAATTTAACGAGACTCGTATATCCACACTTTTGAAGAGTGGGTACTAGGACTGATTTGACTATTCAAATAAGGTATGCGAATCTAGTTTATTAGGTAAAGTACCTAAAATACTATTTACTTGGTAATAGTAAAAGGGCCACCGATCTGTTAGCCCTATTCATGGTGAAGTAAGTGGGCCCATGTCTAGCTAGGCTAGATGTATATATGAATATTTCGTGACCTTAACGGATGTGGCATCACGTTATGGTTATGTGTTTCTTTTGAAGAACACAAATCAGAAACTTTTAGAGTTTCGACATGAAATAGACAAACAGATCGGCTATAGTATTAAACCGTCACGGTAAGACCGTAATGGAAAATACTTAAGCAATAAGTTTCTTATATACTTGAAAGAGTATAGTATTCTTTCAAATGAGGACTCCTCTCGGAACACATCAAAGTGACGGTGTGTCCGAACGGATTAACTGAATCATGTTAGACATGATAAGGCTAATCATGAGTCGCTCTGAGCTACCATTTCCTTCAACGGATAAGTTTTAACAGTGCAATAACTTATTTAGAATAAGGTTCCATATAAATCTGTTTGACAGATGTCATATAGGATATGAACAGGGAAGAAACGAGGTTTCTCATTCTGATAATTTGGGTATGCCAGGCATAACGTTTGGATGATACCAAACTAAGGACCCAAATTGGATAAGTGCCAATATAGGTTATCTAAGGGAAACCATAAGTATAGTACTTATATATCTCACATGAGAACAATGTGATTGTTGCTCACTATGCGGTTTTTCCTGAGAGGATACCGATATGCAGTGGTCAATGGGAGGATAGTGATACTCGATGAAAATCGGAGTAATACTGTTCAAGGCACAAGGTCCGTAATGGAACACAAATAGTTCATCAATGATGAATCTGTACCATTAATCTTCGAATACACAAGAACTGAGTAGATCGGATAGAGTCAGAAAACGCCTAGGGTATGGGTTTCTGATCTAACCTCATAAAGATGTCAATCTTATGAAGGTATATCCAACGACTACGTTTTGAGGAAGTGATACGAGGTATCGACTCCCTATTATGGCAAAGTGCCATGAATCCGAAATGGATTCCATGTATAACAACTATTGATACTAGTTGTGTACCACAAGGCATTGTGCCTATTGGTACATTAAAGTCTTCAAGGAAGACATACATGAAGGCAACATACCAACGTACAAAGCTGGGCTTTTGACGGAAAAGTATCGTTATCAAATTGTGTTAATAACGGTTCAACCTTTTACCTGTTGCCATGGTAAATCCATTTTGAAGATTCTTGTTGATAACTGCATTTTCATTTATGAAATGTGTCAGTTGCAGATCAAAATCGCTTTCCTGAAAAGGAAACCTTTGGAGGATGCTTACAACATCCTGACGATTTTGTATAACCGACAAACAAGGTTTGCGGTTATTCGATCCATGTTTGGATTGAAACAAGCATAAGGTTCTTGGAACTGACGTTTTGAAATAATCATAATGGTTTATGATTTGACTCAAAACGAAATAATTCTTGTTATTTAAGGAGGTTAGTGGGAGGGCACTGACAATGAAATTCCCATAAAGCAATTGGTGAAAGCTTGGCTTTCATAGATATTCTTTCATAGAAATTCTCCGTAGAATTCTGGGGAGTAACAACCTTTATTCAAGGAATAAAGATCTACAGGGATAGATTTGGAGTTGTTAACACTCTCTGGAAATTGTACATTTAAAATGTACTTGTATTGGTGTCTCATACGCTTCGAGCATATGGAGTCACAATCGGGTCAATCCAAGTGATAGTCACTGCATTGAAGATTAAGAACATCTGTTAGTATCTGAGAGAACTAAAGATGCTGTCTTAAATTTTGGAGTAGGAGAACTTGAAGTGACTAGGAACACTGTTGCAAGTTTCCAAACCGGTAAATACTGCGGTACTATAAAGTTTGACACTAGGGACAGTGAGCTGGAAATCTCCGAGCAAGATAACTGTTGCCGAATAAACAACAAATGCGGATTATTGCTGCAGCTGAGGAGCAATAGAAGCCATTTGGATCGAAAATAAATCTAATTAGATTAGATATAGTTCTTTTAGCAGCTGAGCTAGGCGTCAGCACACAGGCTAAGGAATTAAAGGTCTCATCGACGATCCATTATATACTTCTATATCATCTGATTCGTTCGATCATACATCGTGGCGATGTGATGATCGTGTAAATCGCGTCAGACGATAATTAAACAAATCCGCTGACGAAAACCTTTCCTCAGCAATTTGAGCGAACCGTTCATAGTTCGGGTGTGGACACTTGAGTGACTGGCTATGTGCCAAGTGGGAGATTGTTGGACAAAATGACCCATAGCGTCACTATTTGCACAGATCATTGTGTTGTTGTAGCAAATTAACTATGTGACAAGGAAATTGCACTCTCATCATTTGTGATTAGATCACCATAGATATATAAATGAAAAGAGGTCCCTATGATTAGTTCCTGGACTGAGAATGATATGAGACAGTATCAGTCCCCGAAGGATTAGTCATTAAATATCCCTAGCCGGAGTATTATCGAGGCTGGACATCGATAATGCGGAATAGGCTAGTATTGCACTTGTGTGCATTGTGAGGGCACAACGACATAGTTCTCATATATATAAGTATTGGATACTTATGCAAGTGCGATAGGAGGTCGTGTTTCACCGATGGTACGGGAAACAGCTTCGCTCTGGATAGACCCTTCGGAATCCCATTGGTATTATGACTATGGTCTATGGGAGGCCGAAATCAAGGTAGGTGTGTAAAGTCTTAACCTGAGACTTACATCGCTAATACTTACGATAATCGATAGACTTTGGTCTTGGTGGTACAGGGCTTTAACCGGTTCTGCGTACACCACTTCTGGGTTTATCAGAGAGTAGTAGTGTATTGGGTGTGATGTCAAGACGGAAGTATCACTTCAGTAATAGTGGAGATGATGTCACGCAGGATACGATATTAGTGCTCTTAAGTGTTGCGCAACCATCGGGATATTATGACTAGGTCATACATATCCGATTATAGAGACTAATTACCAGACATCCGACATGTGCTTCGGACGGGGCAGACACTTATCCAGCCCCAGCCCTAGCACGTGACTATCCGATACTGGACCGATATGCACAATACTACGGTATACTACGCTTGATACAGATCTATATATTCCTTTAAGAATGTTTCTGGAGAATTGGGTAGGCATGGCGCTTTGCTAGAAGCCAACCTTGTCTTGTAAATCGGTATAAACGTAGTACGCGATACTTACGTGTTAGGATAGTCGATGACCGTATTTACTGCCAACATATCCGGAGATCTCATGGGTCGGTTCCTGAAGATTCACCGATGACGTATGACTCGCACTTTAATTAATCTGGGATTAATTCGATGAGAGAGAAAATTAATCTGGGATTAATTACGGAGATATTTTATCTGGGATAAAATATAAATTAATGAGAGAAAACGATTAATTGGAATTAATCGGTAAATTAATATTCGATATATTATAACGAAATTAGATTTCGACGCGGAATTGAAATTAGATTTTAATTCGGGCGAACGAATTAATTAGAATTAATTCGTTAAGCGATGTGAATAGTGATTTCGCTAGGCGTGAATCATTTAATTACGACGCAACGGAAAATTCGTTAATTTGGAATAGCGAACCCGAGCCCGGATTGTTTGCGAGCGTATTCACATTTCGAATTCTAGGCGGCACGCAAGTAAAATCAAGCGTCAAATCGCAAGTCACATCAAGCGTCAAATCACATGTCACTTTGAGTGATGTGACATTTGAGTGATTGATGTGAGTTGATGTGAGATGAAAGGAAGCATTAAATGCTTTGCTTTTTTGAAATTGAAAATGGTAATGACTTATTTAATTTTTGGAAATATAAATAAACCTTTTAATATTTTCTTTCTCTTATTCATCCTCTCTCTCTCTTTTACGGTTTCTTGTGAAAACCCTTTTCCCTCTCTTTTCTTCTTCTTCTCCTTCACGGTTTGGAACCGTTTCATCTTCTCAAAATTTCTGGTTTGACCGAATAAAGCGAAGCAAGGAAGAAGACTTAGTGCTAGCACACCATGAGTGATACAAAGGTGATAGGGAAGTGAGTTCGTGAGCTTGGAAGCTTGAAGCTTGAAGCTTCAATGGTGTCTCCCATGGCCGAACTGTTAGCAGTTATGACCCATAGCGTCACTATTTTGTAAATGATATTGTATTATTGTACAAAATTAACTATGTAGTAATGAAATTGCCTTTTACCGTTTTGTAATTTATTTACTTTGATATATAAATGGTAAAAGTCCCTATGATTAGTTCGGATGTGATGATATGAGACGGTATCAATCCATAAAGGTTTAATCATTAAATATCCCTAGTCGTAGTATTATCGAGATTGGACATCGATAATGCGAATAGACTAGTACTGCACTTGTGCATGTTGTGAGGGCACAACGGCATAGTTCTCATATATTTAAGTATATGATACTTATGCAAGTGCAGTATGAGGTTGTGTTTTACCGATGGTACGGAAAACAGCTTCGCTCTGGATAGACCCCGCGGAATCCCATATGTAGATGTCTGCGTGTCTATGGGAGTCCGCTTCAGGGTAGGTGCATATGATCTTAACCTGAGACTTGCATCGCTACTTTACGACAATCGGTAAACTTTAGTTTTGGTGGTCCAGGCTTTAACGGGTTCTGTGTACACCTCTTCTGGATTTATCGAGAATCGTAGTGTGTTGGGTTGTGATGTCAGATGGAAGTATCACTTCAGACATATGGAGATGATGATCGCGAGGGATACAGAACTAGTACTCTATAATGGTTGCAACCATCGGGATAATATGACTAGGTCAGGATTATCCGATTCAAAGAGACTGATTACTTGATGTCCGATATGTGTATCGTACGGGGCAGACACATCTCCAGCCCCAGGCCTTACATGTGATCATCCGATAGGTTCGATATACACTATACTATGGGATACTACGCCTGTTATAGATCTTATATTCCAAAGAATATTTCTGGAGAATTGGGTAGGCATGGCGTTTGGCTAGAGGCTAACCTTGTCTTGTAAATCGGTAAAAACATAGTACTTGGTACGTACGTATTCAGATAATTTGACGGCCGTATTTACTGCCAACATATCCAGAGATCTCTTGGGTCGCTTCCCGAAGATTCACCCAATGACGTATGATTCAAACTCGATTAATCTTGGATTAATTACATAGAGAATTATCTTGGATAAAGTACTATACAAAGAGAGAGAACGATTAATTTGGAATTAATCGTAAAATATCATATTCGATATAATAATCGAAATTCGATTTCGACGCGAAATTAAATTAGATTTTAATTCGGGCAAACGAGTTAATTTAGAATTAATTCGTTAGCGACGTAAATAATAAATTCGCTAGGCGCAATTATTTATTTAAATTCGA